>JAMJFZ010002870.1:0-68091 GCA_026225945.1 Cricetomys ansorgei
ACGTAATGTAGATTCTTGTCCGAATAGTACCCTAAGCCCTGGCCCCTGTTAGAGGAGCTGTCTTCAGCATCCTGCTCAGGGTTGAATCCAAGCTTTGTAGTGTGAATCAGAAAGGTGGTGTTCGCAAACAACACCAGTAGCTAAAATCAGTGGAGAGCACTTTTCATGTAGCAATTCATAGGATTCTCATGTCAGGTTTGTAAAGTGGTTTCCTTTCACTTTACAGAAGAGACAAAAGCCAAGAGATTAGGCAACTCGCCCAAGGTGGTACAGACTGAGCAGCTAGCTTGTAAACCTGTGCCCTGTGACTTTGTAGCCTACGCATAATCCCCGTGCTCAACTTGTTGAGTGAATAGATCAGCTTTGTTCCCATTTGGAGCTATAGCTTTTTACCCTGCGATGTCTCTGAACTCGATGTGAGTGTACATTTTCAGAATAGTGCTTGCTTTCTGAGGCAGTTAAAGCAGTAAGTTTCCCCTCTTGCTTCGTAAATCCCAGGTAAAGCTTCCTTCTCCCACACTTCACCTCTTGTTCTTCACAGCTCAGTACTAATCATCAGTCCATAATGCAGTGTAGAGTTGCCAACACCATCCCGATGATGTAGTTATTTCCAATTGGCACTTGGGAGCAGTGAGGATAGGAGGCATTACTCATAGCCAAGAGTACAGATGTTTCTAATTGCTTTCCATTACCAAGAATAACAGCTGTTTACATCTATCAGCAAATAATTCACAAGAGCTCCAGACTATTAAGATAACACACCCCACCTGGTCACCATCACAAGTTGTCAAGGCCAAGGACAGAGGCTGCCAGAATCCCCTTCTGCATCTCTGTTCATCAGCTGACAGCATGTGTCACCTTCAGATATCCTTATGCTACCCCACAAGCTCTGGCTTCTTGGTGGCTTGACACATCAAATGGACATATGGATTCTTCATGGCTTTGCAGTAAATGTTTTATGGTTATCTTGCAGCCAAGGGCAGCTGACATGGAGAAGCTAGGGACTTGCAAATAGCCTGATGGAAGAATTTCTACACTTTTTTTTTTTTTTTCCTTGCAGAGGAGGAAGAAGTGTTGGGCTTAGAGGAGATTCACAGCTGCTATGAGCTCAACTTCCTTTAACACACCAACAAAGTGCATTAGGTGATAGAGTACGCAGCTCAATAGTATCCCGGGGACCTGGTCACATGTTTGGATACAACCCCCAAATGGACAGACAATGTTGACAGTTCAGTGAACTTTATCACATACTTTTATTGGCCACAAAAGATTACAGATATTCTAACACATCATAGAGCAGCATGCTTGCTCTGCCCTCACTTAAAGTGACTCAAACAATTAGTCTCTACCATTTTTTTTCCCTGTGAAGACAATTTCAGAGACTAGTATAACTTCATATCTTGTGGCATCCCCTAAAATGTATGCTGACTTATGACATATTTAAGCGCTGTTTTGTGTTTTAAATTTTTTCATTGTGTATATTGGTTCTGTATGTACTATGTTACAAAGTGATGTTTTTGTTCAGGTGTCTATTGTACATTGTCTTTCCCCATATCCCCTCCCCTCTCTCACTCCTCCTGCTAGCCCCCTTTTTTACTCTAGAGAGTTTCCTACCCACATTCATATATATATACGTATATATAATATACACATATTGGATCTCATGTCTCTATTATAAAAATCTAGGAGCTACAAGTGAGTGAGAGCATTTGATATCTGTCTTTCTGAGATTGGTTACTGGAGTATCTCCAGTTGAATCTATTTTCCTACAAATGACACAAGTTCTTCTTTACAGCGAGAAAATTTCCATTCTGTATATATAGCTCATTTGCTTTATCCATTTGTTCCATAACTTAGCTATTATGAATACTGCTACAATAAACATTCATGAGCAATAATCTCTAGGACATTGACTTGGAGTCTTTGAGTAAATGCCAGAGACACAGCTGGGTCTTTCGGCGGATCAGTTTTTTAAGGAACCTCCATAATGACTGGGATAGCTTATTCTTTCACCTGGAGTATGTAAGGGTTCCCATCCATCCACAGCCTTGCCAATATTTATTGCTATTTGTTTTCTTAATTTCTGCCATTCTGACAAGCATGAGACTGGATCCCAACTTTTCATTTGAATTTCACTGATGGCTAGTGAGGATGAGTATCTTTGCATAAGCTTATTTCTTCATTTTGTTAGCCCATTTATTAATTGGGTTTCTTTCTGTATCTCTTTCCTTCCCTCCCCTTCCTCCTCCTCCTCCTCGTCTTCTTCATCTTCTCCTTCCCCTCCTTCTCCTTCTTGCTTCTTTCTTCCTTCTTCTTCCTTTGCAGTACTCATGCAGTGAAATCAAGTACTGTAGTACTGAGCTACAGATCCAGCCTTTAATTGGATTGTTTGATTTCTTGTTTAATTGAGGGAGGTTCTTTGTATATTCTAGATACTCATCCTCTAGCATATGTATGGCTAGCCCAGATTTTTCCCCATTCTGCAGACCGTCTCATCAGTCAGTTTCTTTTTACTTTACAGGAACTTTTTTAGTTGTTGTCATTGTTTTCTGAATTATGGGGATCCCATCTATAAAGTCCTTGCCTGTACTTGTATCTTGATGTGAATAAACACTGTTTTTAATCTTTGGATTTTTGAATGTATAAACATCATAGAGCATCACCTGTTTTTAAAACTGCACAAGTGTTTAGAATGGCACATAAAAGGCTTTCAAACAGCTGTGGCAGCTTGTCTATAAGGTTCCCATCATCAGTTCCTTCCTTTAGATACTTGTATGTCATCCCCATCAAAAAGTAGAATGATGCAAAAGATTGGCCTTTGCTTGATTTGGCCAACAGACTATTCTAGAAATGATACTTTTTTTTCAGTCAGCTCTGGGCTCAACTTCTAAGAGGATGAGTGGTTTCTGTTCGTTTCTCTTAGAGTTTTTCTTTAAGGAATATAAAATGCTGTATAAGACCCTTTACTTCCTAGAGGCCTCCAGGCCTTCTGAAAAGAAGCTAAGGAAGCATGTGAAGGGACCATCAGGATGAGTGGTTAGAGACTCCTTCAGTTTTTGCAGCTGTTCCCAAGCCCAGGCAGGCAACTAACACCAGCAACTCAACTGATACTAGCAGAGGCCCTGCGAGGAAAACAGGCTATCTTCCAAATTCCCACAGAACTGTGAGTGTTACCAACATTTTAATGTTTTCTGACAACTGAGACATGGCCTCACCTCACTACCTGTGAATCCTTCCTGCTACTCACAAGACTATGATATAACTCCAGGACAAAAAGTTCCTCTTTAACCCCAATTCATAATAAATATCTTCATCCTAAAAAACTAAAAGCATAAGTGTTCACAATGTACATTACACCTTCCCCTTACAACCTGACTCGTTTCATTTTCAATAAAGAGTTTACAGACATAGCTTTGTCCATGGGATATTGGAAGTATTTTAGGTGTCTCTTGCTCCTCAAGATATCAGCTCAAAGTTCTGTACAGGGGTTTTCTGGTCTAAAAAATAGCTGCCAACCTGGTTTGAACTAGAATAAAATCTCCACCTCTGAGAAGTGGTTCTTCTAATAGGCCTCTAGAAAGTTTGAAAAACCACACAAATTATCTTTACAAACCCGAGGATGAGTACATCGTTGGGCGTTTGTGTGCATGTGGACGCATGTACAGATTTTAGAAACAAAGTTATACACTAACAAGAACATTCCATAGTCCATCACTTGACATGTGTATATTGGTCATGAAAAGAGTTTTTAACATTAGAAGACAGGGGCCTCCAGAACCTTCCAAATGGCCATTGCACCCTCTCTACCATGATCTCCATCTGTTTTTCCAAGGACTGGCACACCATTGTAAGCTTATCTTCACTTCTAAAACGTAATTTCTAGTATATCCTTACTCTATTCTCTTACTTTATATATGGCTTACATATTACCCCCTCTCTCCTCCTCCCCCTTCCCCTCCCCCTGTCTATACATGTACGTACATACATACACACACACACACACACACACACACACAGAAAAAAAGGAAAGAAAAAAAAACCCTAATTCCTATTCTATACCATTTTAGTACGAAACTTAGCGTTTCAGCATTACTTGGGGAAAGTCTTAACTGAATTTAATCTGGTCTCACAGGAAAGCAGAATAGCAATGCTGAGGTATCATGCTGACTCGTTGCTTCTCCTAATTTCACCACTAAGAAGCAGCCTAAGATTCCACAAACTATCAAGAAATCATGCCACCTACTTAAGAGACACAAACATATTTAATGTATTTTTTTTTTAACAAAATGCAGCGTTTTTAATTGTTTCTCAACAAAATTCCATTCAGAAGGGGGTGGGAGGGATTCCTTATGGGATTTGAGCTACACTGAGAAATCTTGAAAGTTAAAATGTCTGAGACGGTTTGTTACTTCTCTTGTACTTTTTCATTCGAAATTGAAAAGTGGCCCTGATTACGTGCACGGCAACAAAACACACACTGTACTCACCCCTGCCTGACCTTAGTGGAACAAAGAGCTTTTTCCGGGGTAACTTGGGCTGCATCATGAAGCCGGGAGAGTTCTAGCCATCAGCCTCCTTGAAACGTACTCATCTCATGTACGGTACGTTTTTCTCAGTTCCTCATTCATCCTAAGCAATCTAAGGGAGTGGGAGATAACTTTGATGAAGGCTTTATACTGGCGGACACTGTAAATGTCCAAACTGCCACTATGTAAATTATTTCTTCTCCATGATAGATGGCACCAGCCTATCATTTACGTCAGAGAATTTTTTTTTTTTTTTTTTACTTTTTATTTGGAAATGGTTATTAATTCAGAGAACTTTCAAAAACTTTACAAGTCCTTTAGATTTCCTACCCAGATTCACCAATGCTCCCAAATTTTTAAATTTTCCATTGCTATTGTGCATATTGAAATATCAGAAAATAAGCCTCTTCTTAATGAACATGACAATCTCACTCTCACATTTGTCTTTAAAGGATGCAGGAAAACAGCCAATTATTAATTCGATTGCAAGGATGACGCTAGTCTAGGACGGGTGAGCACACTTGCTTCAGGCTGGCATGATATGGCATACGAGTTGGCATGCAGTGTTAAGTGAACATAAGGCAGGCAGAAGCTGCTGTTTCCTCCGAGGAAGCAGCAACAGAAACGTCAGCTCCCACAGTATTGAAGACACACACCCTAAAACTCTCCAGAGCTGCCGAGGGCTGAGCACACATGCCATTTCCCAGCCATGGGATTGGGAGATAACTCCACGGTGGTGTCACACCAACCATCATGAGAGCTGGAAGTCCATTTCCCCAAGAAGCAAAGGGAACATGACTGGAAGTTTGCGCTGAAGCCAATGGCTCTGCACAGTGTAGGGTAATGTTTCGTTAGATTTCTGTTACTGTGTCAAAACACCTGAGATAATCAACTCAAAAAAAAAGAAGAAGATGATTTGGACTCCCTGGTTTAGGAGGTTCCCATCCATGGTCACTTAACTCCACTGTTTTTGTTGCTGTGATGACATAGATCACCATGCCAGAGAGTGTGCTGCAGAGAACAAAGCTGTTTATCGTATAGGGAGAGACACAGAGACAGAGAGGGGAGAAAGAGACAGAGAGACAGTGAGAGACAGAGATTGAGTGAGCTCACTCTTCAAGGGCACACTCTCAATGACCTACTTTTCCCAAGTAGGCTTCACTTCCTGAAGTTTTTACTTCTCCAATAACCCACTAGGTTTTGAACCCATCAACAAGTTAATCCACGGATAAGGTCAAGCCCCCCCCCCCCCCCACACACAGTTCAAGTCTGTAGCTCTGAGTAATGCCGCACCCATCCCCACACCTTCACCACATGAGCTCTTGAGGACATTTCACACACATACCATAGCAGGCACTAACATTTATGAGGTTTTATTTCAAAGAAACTCCACCTGGGTAGACTTGGACCCTGTCTCTAAACAAGTGCGTGCTTGCAGCCCGGAAGGTGAGTGATGCTCTGTCTCCTACATCTCACAGTGTAGAGGACAGAAACATTCCAGAACTTGTTCAAACAGCCAGTGTTGGGGGCATTCCACTGCTATAGTGGTCCATCCTTCATCGTCAAGCCTCTTCCCAAGAGCAACACTCTTCACTCTGAAGATTCACTTGACTTTTACTGAAGTCTCTAATATTTAAGTTCCTTCTGCTTTCTGTGGCAGGAAATGCATTTAGTATGAGGTAACAGAGCCACATTTTTAAACAGTGTTATAGAGTTTCTCTTAACTTTTCCTTAATGGAACTGTGTCAATGGGCTTGCAACCAAGGCCATGGTAGAAGTCTTTCTTATTTGTATCCACTCAAAACATGTCTATTTACTTAAAAAATATCATCTTACAATATGCGACTTATTATTTCCATTCAGGGGTCTTTACTAAGTATAGGTGACTGAATAAAATGCTTTTATGTTTCAATGTATTTTTTACTTAAAAGAACAATTTTGATTTTATCATTTGGTAGAGCTGTGACTTGAGTGGAATGGGAAAGAGGGGTCTGAATGCACCCCCAAATAAGAACTCCTTGTACCAGGGACTTGGGAAAACTCACCACAGGCTGTCAACTGAAAGAAGTCATTTATGTTTTTTTTCTCCTCTCCCCACTGAAAGAATTCCTACTTTGGGGTACACTAAACTGTCAGCTTCTCTAAGGATTTCGTTTCTGGCCACTTACCTTAGCCAACTGCAGGGACCGGTGCAGCAAGCTGCCACCCAGCAGGGGACCTGGGAGCTCAACTAGTGCTTCTGTCTTCTAAGTGGCCAAAACCGGAACAGTCACAACGGCTGAAAAGTTGAGGTTTTTTTGTTTGTTTGTTTTTGTCTTTCTTTATCTCTGTGGTTGATGCCATTAGTGAATGTCCCTGTGTGATCTGATGTTTTTAAGAGGGGAAGAGGCCTCAGCTTAACCATCAAGCAAAACAGAATGCTTTAGGAGAAGCGCTGTGCCGGTGTCGGGTGGGGGGGGGGGGTGCTGAGCACGCTTTTAATGCCAGCACTCAGGAGGCAGAGGCAGGTGGGTCTCTGTGAGTTCGACACCAGCCTGCTCTACAGAGGGAATCGGGGTTACGACAGAGAAACCTGTCTCGAAAAAAAAAAAAGAATGAAAAGAAAAAAGGAAACAGGGAAGAGGAGAAGGAGGAGGAGGAAAGAGGAAAGGAGGAGGAGGAGGAAGAGGAAGAGGAGGAGGAGAGAGGAGGAGGAGGAGGAGGAGGAGGAGGAGCTGTCCCTGGCTGTAGTGCCAACCCACCTCCATCGAGGGTTCCCCTCTGCAAGTGCTGGCCACGTTAGATACCATTACTAAATGCCAGGTGAGCAGGGCTTGGCAGAGACCCTGAAAGTCCCACATGCTGAAAACCTGAATCCCCTGTAATGATGCTCCAGGAAAGTGGGTATTGAGAGCAGGTGACTGGGAGAGAGCCGCGATGTGAACAAACTGGAAAGCCAGGAATGGGAGCCGGGTTCAGTGTGCCCAGCTGGCGAATGAACCAAACACACACCTGTCCAACTCCAAAGCACAGAGAAAGCCTTTAAAGGGGTTTCAACCATAATTTCAAAGAGGAGATATAAATAGTAAACATAGAAGTAAGTGCTCTGAAGAAAAGCCACCTATGTCTGTGTGGCCTGAATATGTATGTTTAAATCTCCCTTCCTCCCTCTCTCCTTCCCTCCCTTCTTACTACCTTCCTGGCTTCCTTCCTTTCTTCCACTCTTTCATTTCTTGGTACTGAAGGTTGAACTCAAGGCTTCATGCTTGCTACACAGGTATCCTACCACTAAGCTGCAGTCCCAGCCCTTTTATACAGAGTCTTGAACTTTCAAGTCTTCTTGCCTCAACCCCTTGTTAGCCAGAATTACCAGTTAACAGCTTATGTTACCATTTAGTACAATTTATCAAGTAACTGCTATGTACCAATGACTGATTGACATAAAAGTTTGGGATAAAATATGAGCGTGATGCTCTCTTTTTGATATAATAATTATTTCCTCCCTTATCTAAATGTTTGTGGTTTTTATAGTTGATAACACAAATCTGTGTATTTTGGATGCTTGTGTCTTAGGTTTTCTCCAGCCTCTTTTATTTATTTAAATCTCACTAGCTCTCAACCTTCCTAATGCTAGGACCCTTTAATACAGTTCCTCATGTTGTGGTGACTCCCACCCATAAAATTGTTTTCCTTGCTACTTCATAATTGTAATTTTGCTACTGTTACGAATCTTATTGTAAATATCTGATATGCAGGATGGTCTTAGGCAACCTCTGTGAAAGGGTCCTTCGACCCCCCACCAAAGGGGTCATGACCCACAGTGCTAGATGATAAAGATTCATATAATAAATACTTGGTGTCTCAATGAGTTATTTGGACAAGCCTTTGGAATTAAGAAGATAACAAAATATCTAAAATTTATATATAATTTAGAACAAATTTACTATATCCATTTGAGTGTTGTTATGGTTGTATACAGAATGCATCATCATCCACAAAGCTATGGCTTGGTCCCCAGTACAATATTTGGAGATGCGATTTGATTGGAGGAGTTGGTTACTGGGAGCGCCTTTGAGCCTCTTCCTTGTGCCCTATCTTCCTGCTTCGAAGATCCGTCCTCTATCATGTCCTCTCCAGGACTGTGGACGCTTGGAACCATCACAGCCTCACTGACATGGAGTCGATGGAACCCTTGAATGAGTGACTCAAAAGAAATCTGTCCTCCTTTAAGTTTATTTGCTCATATATTTTTTGTCACAATAGAGAAGTATATATTTTACTTCAGTTAGCTCAAACTCAACTAACAAAAATGTTAAGGAGCAGCATTTCTCTCCTCTGTAGGAAAACCCAGAGTTAAAGCAGTATTATAAATTGCCTGGCTACTCACTTTATCCTGATGGGCCCCCTTCCACGCAGGACAGCTGAGTATCTGTAAAACACAGAAATGTCTTCCTTTCCATCGATCAACTAATGCCTATCATGCATTTTGTAATTTTCCTCAATGCATTACTACCCATGGCTCAGGAAGCAGAACCCATAGCTGTAACCAAGACTGGGAAAGTGTCTGCCTAGATTCCTTTAGTATTGTCCCAGGACAGAAGAAAGTGTGACTAATGCTTGTGTTGACTGGGTATTCACTATTTGCTTCATACACATTCATGCTTTGCACTCATCTCTAACTCTAAAACATCACACTATGAACCTTGCTGTATCTGAGATTTCTCTGCTGTCACACTTAGCAAGATTATCCTTCCTGTTGTCAACAAGCATTCTAGGTCTTCCTTGCATCCACTAATACAAGTGGAATTGTACTTCTAGTGACTTGATTATCCAATTTTCACCATAATCATATTAGAATTGCTTAAAGCCCGAATATGAGTCCATGATAGTGCTCATCCCACAAACTGTAGTTTCAAAGAGTTTTAGGCTCTTTCCAATGTATCCATAATTAGTAGATCTTTGAAAATCCAAAGAGAATGGATACTGTCATCTATAAACACTAGATTGTGGCTGGAGAACAGGGCTTCTGAACTTCAACATCTTTTATGTGTAATTATTCAGTCAATTTTCCAAAAAAAGCACACAGTATACAATGTGTGTACGGCTGTTTTTTTCAGAGACAGTTTAATAGGCCAGTGTTTAAAGCAAAACCTTCCATAGAGCTGTTTTCTGAGACTCTATACACATGGAAGCCATGTCTGTTCAGCCCAAAGAGCTTCAAATAGCTCAGAGTATAATAGCACTACAGAGACTCAACCTCACTGCGCCACGATCACCGATGCCCTCTGTTGGTCAGCCAGACCTCTCGGGATCTTTCGTTTCCAGTCAATCCACGTGTGAGTTTTGACTTAGGCTCCTGTGCACTGAGTCAGTATTCTATTCCTCCTTTTCCTCTCCAGTCATGAATGAGAATTAATGTGAGAACCATGACCAAGACTGAACTGTTCTATACGACTGATTCTTAGACGCTATTATTTATATGGTTCACTAGTAAATATAAGGACAGTGTATCACGACTTTTGGAACATATGCAATGTTTCCTCGAAGGAGCTTCAGAGGTTATCTGGGCTCAGACTGAGCCAAATCAGCACCTGAAGCATACCGAGCAGATGGCTGGCTGGCTTGAGGCTGTCCAGACAGCCTAAAATCTAAAGCCAAATTTTACCAATGTTATTAACAAGAGACCACATTTGAAAATCATAACTAAGTTATTTGTGAGGCTATTAGTGGCATTTATTTTAGCCCTTTCAAAAGATACTAGTCAAAACTGTGTATATTTGCTTACCACTCCAAAGGCCTGCTAGCACAATTCCAAAATGTGACATATACCCCAAAGGCCAAGTAGCATACAGTGATGGCTTTCTAGCACTACAGAGGCAATATTTGGAACAGACTTTCATATGGGGAATAATTGGATTCAGTAGGCTAAATATGTATAAATTTATATGAATATATATATATACATATTCATATATATAGAAAGAGAGGAAAGAGAGATTTAAAAGTAGTAGTACATAAAGTTTGGAGGGACACATGTTGGAAATATCTCTGGGGAACTGAAGGGGTAAATAGAGTATTGGAATGATTAAAACTATATTTATATATGTATATATATATACACACACATATATATATTCATATACATATATACATACATATATATGTATCTGAAATTTTCAAAGAACAGAGTTATTATAAAAATAATTTAAGTGATATCTCTGGATGTAGCTCAGTAGTAGAGAGAACTTTCTTAACATTTGCAATTCCTAGGTTTGATCCCTAGCACCATGTAGACAGACAGACAGACAGATACACACACACACACACACACACACACACACACATACACTTGAGAAAGTGATTTTCTGGTTTTAAATATCTTTCTAAGCATTGCATATTTGGTTCTTATGCTCTTTCCGGCCTATGGAGCAAATATTTTTAGAAACGAGGAAGATATGTCCCAGTGAATATGGGACCTGACCATAGTTGAAGACACAGAAGATGTTTCGTCAGGCTTTTGCCTCAGGTTCCCAGGATCTACACAAAGTTCCCTTGACTTTCTGTTGTGGCTGTTGTTGGTTGCTTGTTTGTTTTGAGACAGGGTCTCTCTGTGTAGTCCTGGCTATCCTGAACTTAATGTGTAGATCAGACTGGCCTCAAACTCACAGAGCTCTTCCTGCCTCTGCCTTCTGAGTACTGAGATTACAGGCATGAACCACCAAGCCCAGCATCCTTTACTCTTTGGTAGAGCTTAATTCCAGGCCAAGTCTGTGCTCAGGTTACTAGTAATCGATGTCGGATAGAAATTGAAATCATCTGGCTACAATCCTGCATAGGCTCTCCCAGCTCAGAGAATGAAGAGCCAAAACAAGATCCCTATTAACCTGAAAATAAAAATGGAGAAGACCAAGCCACTAAAAGCCACAGTGTGTGTGTGTGTGTGTCTGTGTCTGTGTCTGTGTGCGTGTGTGTGTGTGTGCGCACATGCACGTGTGTGTATGTGTGTCTGTGAGGCAACAATATTATACCTAGTGAACCTCACAAAGATGGTCTCAGAATACCATATGTCCACTGGAGAATATAGTGAGCCATGTACTGAGAAGGGTCCATGCAAATGTAGAAGTGGATGAACTCATTAGAACCATCCTATGAATCAGGCATTTTTGACTTGAGGTCTTATAAATTCCCCAAATACATCACCATATTTAGAATACACATAAAAAAAAACCCAAAAAAAAAAACAAAACAAAAAGGACACAGACACCTATGATGAAGAAATGTGGAAGCTTGGATCATATCAGCTAAGGAAATCAGTCAGGAAATCTGAGAAGTATGTGAACTAAACCGCCTATGGTTTCAGGCAAACTAAATTCACATGAATAAGGCAAAAGCAAGAACAAAGGAGAGAGGTCTAAACTAGGAGACTATGAAGCAGAGTAAATCCCCAAATCAACGAACGTAAGACACAAAATTATCATTGGCAATGATAAAATGGTAGCATGCATTCCAAAATGAGGTCATGTGAAGAAGCAAAGAGATGCAAGCTGTATGATGGTGTGAATCAAAATGAGAGTAAAACAACTGAACTCAAAAGAAGACTTTGAAAGACTTTTGATGTGAAGTTCAAAAGCTTGGATACCCAACACCCACAAAAAGGAGGCAAAATGGAGGCTTGCATATAGTTCCAACACTTGGGAGGTGGAGATGGGGTCCCAGAGCAAACAGGCTAGTAGGCCAGCCAGATCAGAGATCTCTGGGCTCAACTGAGAGACCCTTCCTCAGTATATAAGGAGGAGAGAGAGCAAGAAAAACACGTGACGTCACTCTCTGACCTCCAAATGCATCTGCACACAAGCACCCACACATATGCAAATACACATGCAAGTACAGCAATCCATGCATGTGCACTCATGTGTGCACACACATGCACACGCGCACACACACACCTACACAAAAAAGTATGAAAAGAATGAAGGAAGGGTGGGAAGTAAGGAAACAGCCAAGATTGAGCACCCATTTCCAGATTAGGGGAATGGAGGGCTCAACTACATGTGAACGGTGCTCAAAGTCACCCATTCAACATTGAGGTAACAGGTGGCATTTCCTGCCCCTCAGCACATTTTATTAACAAGACAAATTCCCAAAGTCCTAAAGAAAATGAAAGACAGGAGTAAAAAAAAAAAAAAGAAAAAGAGTATAACTAAAATATCAGGAAAAGAAAACTGAGGTATAAAAATATTTGATTATTCCAAAATAAGGCAAAAAGGGAGAAAGCCCAGCCAAGATGTACTTAAAACAGATAGCAAGATTACAGAAATAAAGCAACTGCATCAATAATCACATTAAAGCACATTATCTAAACACTCCAAATAAAGGACTGATGTTAAATATTTTTTAAATTAATCAACTAAATATTGCTACCGAGGGATAATCTTCTACGGACACACTGAGGATAAGAAAGATACGCCACACAAATATTAACACAAAGAAAACTGCTGCGTATATCAACATCCGTAAACAAGGTGAGAAAAAGGTCTTATGAAAGTAGGCATACTCACCCAACAGCATGCCCAGAGTATTCCGAGTGGGCAACTCAAAGTTGCCAGAGTGGGCAACACAGTGGGCAACTGAAAGTAACATATATATCCACCAGAGGGAGAAATGAGGCACCCTTCTCACGCACCTCATAACCACCTCCTCCAGCTGCCTTCACTGCCTGGTTATTAACAGCGCAGGCTAATTTTGCTTTATTTTTAACTTCATCTAGACACAACCATGTCCTGTTTTCTGAGGCTCTTCCATATTAGCAAGTGTAATTACAGTTCATTTTCATGTCTGTAAAGTCTTTCCCTGTGTGGCTACACAACGCTGATTTACCTATTCTGTTGCTGAGGATCTATTATGATAAAAGTATTTAGATTGTTCCTCGGTTTAGTGCATTGCAACTTCATGTCTCTTACGTGGCCACATATGTGCATTTCAGTTGAATAATAGCCCTGACAGGTCATGTGGTGTGTGTGTGTGTGTGTGTGTGTGTGTGTGTGTGTGTGTGTGTGTGTGTTTGTTTGTTTGTTCAAGCTTCATTTGACTTTGGCAAACAAATGGCAAAATAGCTTTTCTGAGATTGTGAAGTTTATTCTCCTACCAGTCATAAAGTTGTTTGCTCCATATTGTCATTAATACCTTTTGATTTTAGACAAAACAATACTGCCTTGAGGTTTCAACTGCATTTCTGATAATTAATGGAGTTGATCGCCTCTTTTGGATTCTGACTCCTGGCTATTAGTGAAGTAATTTTTCATTTTCCTAATGGATTATTTACTTTAAAAAATAATTCATGAAGTATTTTTCATAGTGAATATGTGCTTTGATATGATTTGATCTCACCTAGCTTGTTTTTTACTCTCTTAAAATATCTTTCAGAGAATAGAACTGTATTAGCCAGTATTTTCTAAAGGAACAAAACTGATAGAATAAATATATATCCAAAGGAGATTTATTAGATTGGCTTACAGAATGGGCTGAGCATCTGGTAGTTAGTTGTTCAGTCTACAAGGCTAGATATCTGCAGCCTCAATCTGGTGCTAGGGTCATAAAAGATTCCCAGAGAGCTGCTGGTCTTTAGTCTGTGTTGGAATTCTAAAGAAGTTAATTCAATACCAGCAGCAACAGGGTAGATGAACTTGCCAGAGAGAGTAAGGGCAAGTAGGCAAAGAGTGAAGATTCCTTCTTTTATGTCCTTTTATGTGGGTTGCCACCGTAAGGTGTGACTCGGATTCAGGTGGATCTTCCTGCATCTAAGAAGCTAATTAAGACACTCTCTCAGAGGAGTGCCCAGCAGCTTGGATCTTAGTTGATTCCATATGCAGTCAAGTTGACTACCAAAATTAGCCATCACAGAAGTGTTTACCTTTAATATAGTCTGTGCATTTTAAAAACTTTTCTCAAGGGAATGCTTTCTCATTGTTGATGAGAATATAAATTGGTAAAGCCTTTTTGCAAAAAAAAAAAGAAAAGAAAAAAGAAAAAAAGAAAATGTTTGGGGGCTCCACAGGAAACCTTTAAACTTAAAAATAGAACTACCATACAACAGAGCAATTCCATTTGAAGTATTTATCTAAAAGAATTAAGAATACTATCATAAGGGGGTAGCTGCACCACTGCGTTCATTGCAGCATGGTTTAAAATAGCAAATTAAAATCTGCAAATGGATGAAAAAGCAAATACTCATGCATGCACACACATGAACACACACATGTGCACATATGAACACACACATGCACACACATGAACATACACATGTGCACACATGTAACAACATGGATAAGCCTGGAAGACACTGTGCTAAAAGACACATCTAGATTTTTTTTTAAAAAAATGAAAAAATATCACAGAATCTCACTTCCATGAAGAATCTCAAAAAGTAAAACTTATTAAAAAATAATAGAAGAGTGGCTGCTAGAGTCTTGGAGTTAGGAGAAATAAGACATGTTGGTTGAAGACACAAACTTTCTGTTGTCAGATGGATAATATAAAATCTAATACACACTATAAAGCGGTAAATAATAATGTTATGTATCAGATTTACTAACTGGATCTCTTAAATGCTCTCCTCTTGACACAGAAAAGAGACGGTGTGTGTTGATCACTGCAACATTGTACCTATAAGTTGACAAGTTTATTTTGAGTCATAGTTTCCAAACTTTCAATGCATAGTTGATTGGCCGTATGGTTTGGGGCCCGTGGCAAGACAGCACATTGTGTCAGAGGGATGGGATGAAGGAAACCACTCACTCAGAGAAAAGAGAGAGGAGGGGGAGAAAAGGCAGAGCTACCAGTACATTCTTCCAGGGTCCCAAAGACTCCCCACTTCTACTCTATTCCACCTCCTAAATACTCCACCACTCCCTAATAAATACACAGGCTGGTGACCAAGCCCTTAACATATAGGCCTTGGGGACACTTAAAATCCAGTCCATAATATTATGCAAAGTGATGGATATGTCAACTAGCTTGATACAGCACAGCCATTCCACAGTGTACATACGAATAGATCAAAACATCTGGGTGCACACTTAGAAGCTATGCAGATTTTATTTGTATGTAAACATTGGGAAAAAAAGAACATCCTTTAAATCCACCATGTTCCACTAAACCCAGGAGGCTCAAAACATGGTTTAGTTTTCCAGATCAGTGCAATGCCAATACACTGATTTGAGGGTATTTTTTTCTTCCTTTCTGTTAGCGTACACATCAAAACAACTTCCTAAACCCCGTGGGGAGCACTGCTCTCGTTTCTCTCTTTTTCATATTTTCTGTTTAAATTGCCTTCTGGATGAATCCATTCAATAGAGGGCTGTGAACATTAGTTCTGTCTCAGCTGAGTGTCCTCATCCCAGACTCCCTTGGCCATCAGAGATGGCAGGAGATGAGTGTGGGGTGAAGACCCAGAGAATTTAGCACAAGGGTTTAGGGAAGTTCATTTTGTTACTCACAGGTGAGGAAGTGAATCTTGAGGATGTGAAGGGTTTTGTAGTTTCAAGAATGTAGGGAACCTGGGCAGAGGGGGCAAATGAGCTCATCTACAACAGTACACTACTGGGTTCTCACTCTTTAGGTGGTTTTGTTTGTTCTGTTTTGCTGCTGTTGTTTGCTTGTTTGTTTGTTTGTTTGTTTGTTTAAGGCATAGTTTATTACACAGCTCTGGCTGTCCTGGAACTTGCTATGTAAACCAGGCTGGCTTCAGACTCACAGATCTCAGGAAGCCTCTGCTTCCTGTGTGCTGGAATTAAAGGAATGCACCACCATGCCAGGCTTCTTTAACTGTTTTTTGAGTTGTCCACAGTTTGCACATCTATAATCCCAGCACTCAGGAGGATGAGCCAAGAGGATCTTGTTTGAGTCTAGCCTGTGCTACATAGTAAGACCCTCTCTCAAAATAATAGTTTTACGTATATCAACACACAAACACACATGCATACAACTGGGAATTTACTTTCTGTGAGATTCTTCGGAGGGTACATATAAAATTATTTTGTAAATGTTTCTCAATAGCTATTTGGATGAAATGAATACTTAGATTTCCTCGGCCCAGGACATTTCTAGTCTTTTATCTGATTTGTGTATCTCTTGGGATTATTGCTAGATCACGTGATCAAGGCCTTGGAAATGCTATCCAGAGAGTTAGGCAAGTGCAATATTGGTTGTTACTGTGATTTACAATTACTCAAACAGCACCACACAGACAATCATTGACACCTTTCTGAGATGCCTATTCTATTTTATTGGCTTTTAACCAACAAAATAATGATAGATCATCATGAGAATATCAAATGGAACAATGCATATAACATGCCTAGCACGGAAGCTGGCTAGAGTAGGCTAAAAGTCAATGTCGTGTTTTATAACTGTGAGAGAAATGTAAGCAAACAAGAATGTGGAGCTAGAAGTTCCTGATCCAAGTGCTAGTAAATATCTTCAAGAGATAAAAACAGTACATCTTTGCATCTTCTATAAAATACCTTTATTTTATTATTCATGTTTATCACTTCTTTTCTATCTCTTTCCAGTGTTTCTCCCTCAGTGATTTGAAACAGAATCATTAAGTACAAAATATTTTAAACTTCTGGCAACTTCTTTCATGTATTATGAAATGAGTGGAGTTTGGTACATGCGCCTCTCTCTGAACCCTAATTTTTAGGAACTCCTTGGGCTTGAAACTAGCTATGTAACCTTCTCCTCGATTCCTAAATGTATCTTATCTAAAATGATTTAAAAAAAATACTACTAACTTAGACAATTAAGTGAGGACAAGTGAGGAGGGCAGGATGTCCTTGTACTCACAGAGCAAGGAGTGTTAATCAGCAAGGTATCTCCTCAATGGAGGAGACCAATACTGCATTCCAGTTGTTAACAACCTGGTGACCTTTTGTTATCTTTAGGGACAGGCTTCACCCTAATTCCCCAGAATGCTGATTTACAGACTCTAGACCATTACCTTTAGCTCCCATAACCAGGACCAGAAGTGGCTAATAGCCCAAATGACCTCTACAACATCTGTATGCCGGAACAGGCCAGATCTCTCCTTAGTCCCTTAAGCTAGCACAGGTAGCCTATCTCTAGAACCTATCTTCTTAGGAAATGATACCTACCCTGAGTTGAGTTTCAATGTAATTATGCTTCCTAGTGAACTGGGTATTATATTACACAGGGAAACTTTTTTCTAAATTCTACCGGGTTTAAGTATGTTGGGAATAAACCAACTGGTATTTACACTTCCAAAGTCTGCTCTAGGTTGACAAAGTCAATTTGAACTGGGTTTTCATTCTTATCTATTTAATGGTTTGCTTCTCTTGCCTGATACCTGCAGAGACCCCCTCAAAAAAGTTTATAAAGCAGTTAATACAATGCTTTCCTGTAATAGTTCTATTAAAATGTTAATTAAAGTATAAATGGTATATACATACATGATAATTGTTTCTTTTGAAAAATGGTCAAATGCTTTTAAAGCTTTAAGTTTTCATTAAAAAGATTATATATATATATATATATATATATATATATATATATATATATATACGTATCACCCATAAATAATAAATAATTTAGTTAAAAAATGCATTAAACTCAGTATATTTCAGCGTTGTGCTATTTCCTGAGGAACATCAGACACAGAGACCAGTATCGATAGTAGGATAATAATTTATGACTTATTCTGGTCTGTAGAACTTCTTGTTTTAGCTTTTAGTTTTAATGTAAAACTAAAATGAGAACATAACTGCCATACTAAACTGGAACATTTTTGTTGGCTCTGAGGATGCAAATGGAACTGAAGAACTCACTGAGAGCATCCCTGATTGCTCTGAAAATGTTTTGTGCCTCTTTATGGATTATGACAAGTTGCAAAGGACCAGATTTGTGTGTGTGTGTGTGTGTGTGTGTGAGAGAGATAGATGTAAGACAGATAAGCAGAAACGTGTCCTTCTTGAAAGATGTCTGTAAAATCTACAACAGTTAATCTTGCTGCAGTGAATCAGCTGAGGTGGACCTGCCTGGCAGGAGCCATTCATCACCTACCACCAATCCATCACACAGAAGCTGTCACACAGCACAGCACATAGGGCCTGCCACTCCTGCCTCACGCCTGGATTCCTGGGATTCTGTCAAAGACAGAGGGAGCCTGGGGAAGTTATTTATGTTTGTCTGAAAAAGGAGAATCTGGAGCAATTCATACTCTATGCTATTGATTTTAATGAAGATGTCAACAAAAAACTACACCCTTCCCCGACATATAGCTCATCTATTTTGTGAATGAAAGTCTGGCAGTGTCTCCCTTTCACATTTAAAGTCTAAGTATCACAGACCATGCTTGCCACCACGTGGACTTTGTTAATACTTTTCATTAAAAACAAAAAGAAAAACAAAACCTACAATGACTGTCTTTTGCCAACCTCTATTCTTAAAAATATATCCTCATTCCTCACTTGCTTCTATACTAATCCATAACCAGACTCCCACTGTTCTCCTGGAATCACTCACAGGAGGGAGCTAATGGCATAGAGTTTGCCATGCTGAACAAGCAAACTTTACATCATTTCTCTTTGAGAAAAACCAAAAGATTCTTGTCCTGTTTTATAGCCATTCTCTCCAATTGCTTTTTAAAGATTAGATGTTGACTTGCTCCAGAACTCAGCTTCTTTTCTTGATCCTTCTACCCCAAGTAATCTCTTCCTTCCCAATGACTTTAAATATCATCACTTGTAACAAGATGCTATAATTTACGTCTCCCAAATCCCACATGTTCACATTCAGCCGCCTATTCGATGCCTCCCTATAAAGGAACAAGATACATTCTATTTTTAATAATCCAGATCAAACTCTTCATTTCCCCCCAAAACATGATTATCATGTGACAGTGGAGCATGTCTGGAAGCTCAGCACTTGGGAGGTAGAGGCAGAAGGATCACAGTAACTCCAAACCATCCTGGGCTGCATGGAGTTCTGGGTCAATGACTGCATAAATAGAATGGACGTGTGATCTTCTAGTCTTTGCCTTCATGCCCTATACAATCAGCCAAAAGTTCTGTTGGCGTTAACTTCAGATATATTCCAGATCTAACTATTTCTCATCCTTCTACTTCCCTGAACCCAGATGCTATAATTTCACTAATATAACGTCACTTCTACAGCTTCTCTAGACACTAACTGTTCCTACTTCATCCTGTCCTGTCCTTCGGTGTCATCTTCATTTGAATGTACTTTTTAAAGACACATTCTTTATTTTGTGCACATATGCAGAAGCCTGCATGTGTGGATGTACACCATGCATACGTGTGTCTAGAAACTGAGGAAGCAAGAAAGTGTTGGATCCCCTCAAACTGGATATAGGCAGCTGTGAGCCACCAGAACAGGGTGCTGGGAACCCAACCCTGGCTGTCCGCCATAGCAGCAAATGCTCTTAACCAAGCCTCTCTCCAGTTCCCACTCACAGGCACTCTTTGAGTTATGTATTGTGGGAGTCTATGTAAGAAAGCTATGAACTTACTGTGAACTATAGATGGGGCGGAGCCAGAATGTTCTTCCCACAGGTGCTCTTCTGGAAAGATTTGCATAAACTATGGCAAGTAAATGCACTTGAAAGCAAAGACATGAAGGGAATGTCCTGCCATGTCCATGATATCTCTGTGGGAAAGGTGAAGGCCTGGGAGGAATATTCTTGGCTCTCTTCACGTTACTGAAAATGATGAGACATAACAGCAGGTACTTTCCCTTGCTGCACTTTTACTTGTTTACACTAACTCACCGGCACCTGTGTTTTGTTTGCCTTAATAATAAAAATGAGAAGCACTGTTTGCACTGCTCTTGAGCCCAAAAGCCCAGAGTGCCCTGGTTATCTCCACTCAGGTCTTCAGAATATCCTTTGATCCTCAGAGATAATCCTCACTGGCCACAGGGTGGTTGCCAGGTGGCACCCAATGAGGGTTCTAAGAGCAAAGTTCATCAGTCCATAACCCTAGATGTCCTAGATAGGGTAAGAGTGTCAAGACCGTCAGGGACACAAAAATAGGGCAGCCAAAGTGAAAGCTCAGAAGTCAAATGGAGGATTATCTTAAATTGTTTAGGGCCTTATTTAAAACATCCAGTACAAACTTCCTCAGAGAACTTCACTTCCATGGAGAACTTCCGGGGGGGGGGGGGGGAGCGTTCTGCAAAAGTATATTTAAAGCACTGTTACTGGCTCACCCCACAAAGGACATTAAGACATTAAGACTGGAAGAGGTGGGACTTTCAGATGCGCTCACTGCAGGGGAGAGACCATTGCCCTGCAGGCTTGTTCTCTTTCTAGTTTGATCTCTTTAGCTCTGCAGCTTCTTCAATTCTCCTTAACTTCAAAGACCTGCTGGAGGAGTGGCCGTGGGGGTTAATGAAAGTAAAACTGAGAAAAGAAATAAGATATCTTTGAAACAGCAAATGGAGGGGCTTGGACTGAAATCTCACAGAGGCAAAGCAAGCCTGTGCTACAGGACATGAATAGCACACTCTCAGGCTGAGCTGTTGCCTGTGCTATATTTGAGAAAGTATCTTCAGAGACATGACCACATTTTTGCTTGCCAAATTCTGAGATTATGGAAATATCCATTTGCCAACGGTCATTTGGTCTTGTCCCACGAGGGTTAATCCCTGAGGGAAAGTATCCAATTTAGAACAATTGGGACATTGTAGAACTATGGGGTTTTTTATTTGTTTGTTTGTTTGACTGATTGAATTTTTTGGTCAGGTGAAAATTTGCTTGCAGAAATGGAGCAATTGTGAGTTAGGTTGTGAGTTAGAGCCCATCAGTGGCCTTTTGGACAGGCATAAGTAAAGATAGATGTTAGACTAAAGTGTCCAGTCAGAAATAGTACTGAGAATGGACTCTTTTTCTTGTTTGGTTATTTTGTCATATTCTGATTCATTTGTTTATTTGCTTGTCTTATTTTAACTTACTATCATTCCTTAGATGCCTGTTTATCTTCTAAAGATCAAGAAGGGAGGGGAGGTGAACAGGATTGGGTGGAGTAGGGCCAGGAGAAACTGTAATCAGAATACACTGTATGGGGAAAAAAAACCTATTTTCAATAAAAGGAAAAAAAGCTAACTTCTACAACAGAGTACTTTGAATTCTCAGCGTACCTCTGCAATGAATTTATAAGCCAATGAGCAGTGGAATTAGAGTCAAGCAAACCCTTCTTGAATTCTTTACACAAGTGTAATCATTAATTAAATAAAATGATATCCAATAACTAACACACGGTGCAGTTACTACTATATGATTTTAAACTGTGTTAGGAACAGAAATAATCAGATTCAGTTGGCGAATTTAATCATATTTTCAAAGTTTTAAGTAAAGTTTGTTAGTCACTTTACATAAATAGAGTTGTTATTTCCTTTTTCCTGGAGTCAACTTAATTTTTCTTCTCATAATCCATTTAGCTTAAATACATAATTACATTTTTTAATTTAAATTGATCTTTGGAGTATTTATTATATATATACTTTTAAAAACCTGTTCAAATCCTTTATTTAAGAGCTATACTAGAATTCTTAAATAGATTTTTTTTTTAATATCAGAATGCTGGGTATATTACGATTATCCTAATTTCAAGTTCACCCAATACCAGTTTACTAAGAACTGGATAATAAACACCGAGTGAAAACCACAGTAGGTAACATGCTCAGTACGATTGGAAGCAAGCCAACAAAACCAGACCGGTTGGAGGCACGGCCTCAAAGCTGTCTTGTTGGGAAGACAATGAAGCTCACAGAACAAAGTTGTGGAAAATGAAGAGCTGACATTTGCTTTCAATGTGACCTCAAGATAAGAGAAGGGGTGAGAAGCTTGTGTCTACAGAAGAAGAAATCGAGTGAGATGATCCAGAATTACTTCCTGATCCTCTTTCTTACGAACATCGTCTACCCGTGTATGTAAAGGAAGGGTAAAAAAAGCTTCCTTTTGTTGCCTTAGTGTCTTCTCAGTGACATCAATCTTAAGAGGATTAAAAGAAATAATAGTTATTTTTGTAACTTTTTTCATCTTCTTTGAAACAGCTCAAGGTGCCAATAGCTACCAAGTCAGCCTTTTTCCTAAAGAATCTTGACAAGGCAACCAACAGGACTCCAGCTGTTACAGAGTGGACAGCATCATTGCTGGTGGTCTGTGCACCAGTTCTTTCTCAACTGCTGTGCCTCTAAAGAACCTCTGCCCCATTATCAGATCATCTGCCACCAATTTCCTACTTGTCAGGCTCTAGAAAATGATCTAAGGAACGTCCAGAAAATCTTAACCCCAGAAAATTTTTTATGACCAGAGGATAGTCCAGTTTTGAGTTGTTCTGGTCAGCAGTGAAATTCCTTCCACAACTCAAAGCCTAACTCTTGTCTCTTAATTAGGAGCCACTGTAGGGATTGACATATATCAGACAAGTTGCTGGTCACTCAGCTCGTGGTTCTGATATAGATGCTTTCATTGTTTGGGACTACTGTATCCCTAAGTTATAGTTCATATCTGAGGCTAACAATTGAACCCAAAAGTACACTATTATCTACTAATTTATTGAAATGAAATATGTAATGTTTACTAAATTCTTTCAAATCTCATACATGATATTAGAATCAAATGAGATAAAAAATACAATAGTTTGTGCAGAGAAAGTTTAATATAAAGACGGAGCAAACTATGGAGGGTTAGGGAGAATATGAACACTAGCTGAGAGAGAATACTCAGTACAGAGATAAAGTTGGGGGTAGGTCCTCTCTTTAGTCTTGGATTCAGACTTCACTGGAGGAAGGATTAGAACCCATTGGGTAGCAAAGGTATCTAATGGCTCCCCCAGGCCAAACTGATGGAAGGTTGTTGTATAATCAGGAACCCCTCCACAGAGTACAGAGATGAAACTTGTCAGAAGGCTTTGCAGCTCCAACTGAAGTGCCAAGAATACCCTTCCAGGGTGGGGTGATCTGAGACCACCAGCAGATAGGTGGACCCCAGCAGGAAGTAATAAAAAGGAAATGCCTGGGTTGGATCTCTCCAGCCTTGCCACTCCCGTGTTAGCATGTCCATTGGTTTCAGCACCGTTCAGGTCTTGCTGAGGCAGCGCTACCAACCCCAGACACCTGGGAAACAAAGGCAAAGAGGTTTTGAATTTGAGAGAGAGTAAGGGATTAGAGGGAGGAAAGAGAAGGGGAATAAATCTAATTATATTATTATTTCAAAAGAAACTACTATAAAAATAAAAAAGCAAAAGTCTCTCAAAATGCACAAAATTAAATAGTAAAGCATTCAAAACAAGAAATCCCCTTAAGGAACAGGGCCACAACTGTAAAGCTGTGTGCTGTAGTGCTTACAAAAGTTCCTGGGAATCTGCTCACAGGAGTGCCAATAATACTTGACAGGAAGCCACTCACAGGATTGCCACTGAAGTTTAGTGGGTACAAGTACCATTAGATGTCTTCCATATGGGCTACTGGCTGCCCTTCATTAGAACTGAGGAGAAGCATCTGGAACCATGAAAAAAAAAAAAAAAGCCTCTTTATCCTCAATGTTGCTATAGTGACCCCTACTGATACAGTACAACATCATGTCAACTGCAAAAAACATGTTCCGGGTCTATCTCCACCAGTACACAGCAAGTAATAGCACATGGATCCGAAGCTGAGAAGCCAAGATGTCATCACTGTCTCCTAGGTTACTCAGTTTCCATGTTCACCTTTCTAACACATCTGAACTTCCATGTGGCAAGAAGAATGACTTTAAACATCTACGTCACGAAATCCAGTGATCCTACTTGAAGGTAACGAAGCTCTTAGCACATTCCCAAAGCAGACGGTCCCAGTAGTGACGAATCTGCCGCTGGGTACGCTGCCCTTGAAGTTCTGTCACAATTACATAGAATACCTGAAGACTAAGTTATGAAGGTTAACCTCCACCAACTAGTACCAATTGTGAAGGAGAAAAAGATGAAAAAAATGTTAATATATGCCAAGGTTTCAAGCTGAGTATTTGAAAAGTATCCTGTGGTTCTCCTTTCATTTGGCCACTAGCTTGTAGCTTACGGAGATGACTTCCTTTCCCGGTATCCGCACTGTATTCGCCTGGCTAGTAGCCAGGACCTCTGAAAGTTTAGGATTCCTTACCTCGTAAAGTAATCCAAATTTTTGTCTCCAAAAGGTCTCAGTCCTCAGTTATCCTTTCTTTGTTGCAGTGGCTGCAGCTGTAGTTTTTTGAGGATACATCTGCATGGCAGGAAAGCATTAAGAGGCATCTTGGAGAACCCACTCTATTTCCGACGTTCTCTTGCTTAGCCTTATTGTCAGTTCCTCCTTCATCACTGGAATCAGTTGCTTCAGCCAAGACATTAGTTTCTTTTTTTCCTTTGATATTGTCCCCCCCCCCCAGTGATATAAGAAGTCCATGGGGGCTGGGTGGCAGTGTTATCAGCCGCCTGAGGGAGGCCATCATTACACGCATTCAGGAATCCACCTAGGCCTTTGTGTCACCTGCCTTGGTGTCTGAGATCCACAAGCAAGTAGAGCTCATAGCTTCAGTGACCGGAAGCACACGTTCTGAGCAGGGACTCCTATGTGTTGTTTTGAAAACTTGTCCATTTTAACTCTTAATTCCCAGGTCCGTGTATTCCTAGCAAGCCTCCCCTCTTTTCAGTTAAACCAACCTATTTCTGAGTTGCTGGGAGCCTTCCAGAGGAACAGCAGCCAGCATTGGAGCTTCAGAAGTACAGCTCACCGGTTAGCAAAGACTACGAAGAGTCTACCTCAGTTTGACAAAGTCCTAGAGGATTGTCTCCTGAAAGTCCTCTGCCACTGCTGGGCCTTATGGTCTCCTTGTCTCTCTTGTGGTATTAAAGTTCTATGAGGGTCTCTAACCCCTCACTGGGTGGTGCTACTGGCACACATAACAATGGTGATGATTTTCCCCTGAGCCATGCCACTTGGGCAACGCAATGCCACTCAGTTAAACTGGTGATTCAATTGAAACTCCAGAAAGAATAAATAAAATACATGTTAGGAACGATATAGATCTATACGTTTGCCTATCTCTGCTCAATATATAGTAGAGACTCAAAACAATTATGTTAGAATAATGTCAATGACACATGAAAATTGAATTTCTACAAAATGAATAACATTCCGTAGACAACCCAGCCACATGCCTTGTGATTCAGCTGGACTCCAGGCCTATCTACTTACAGGATTGAATCCTAGCAGCATATACTGTCACCTTTCAATTTAAGATGAACTCTCTCATTTCCCACAGTGACTTCTAGACTTACACATTCCTCTGAGATTCCTGCCATGGAAAAAGTTCAACAAAGTTACCTGCTTCTGTCAAACCCAATGAGCTCACACCATGGGTCCAGTCATCTGAACGTCCACTGATGACCACATAACCAGGGAACACAATACAAAAACATATTAGTGCCCATGGCATGAACCTAGACCAAGAGAGGCAGAGGAGACAAATAAAATCTGAAACATAAAACCATTCATTTTTTCCTGTGCTACTGATCCCCAGGCACAGGGCCTCCAGATATCCGCTCAGGACACGGTGCTCATGACTCTGTGTGTGTGTGTGTGTGTGTGTGTGTGTGTGTGTACCTGTAGTCAGTTTATGAACATGGAATTTACCAGTAAAGTGTTAGCATATAATTGTTTTCTCCAGCTGTGTTTTCTAGGTGACTGTGCTAATTTATACCATATGTATTCTGTGACATTTTGAAGGGAAATTGTGATGCATCGCACATACCTTTCTTAATACACTTCTTGCATTTTCTCTGACTTTTAATATTGAATTTCCATAATTAATCTTATTTAGTTTGTGGCAACTCAGGTCGTACTTTGGATTTTCAGTCCATAATTAATTGTAAATGCTAAGCTGTAGTAATTTATAAATTGCAACCTACATTCTTGCCAAAAAAAAAAAAAAAAAAGTCACGAGAAAATATAAACTAAATGATATGGAATTTTTTAAACTCAGAAACTGAGTTTTAACATCCAAAGTACTGTATTTTTTTTTTTTTTTTTGCAGAATATAACAACATATCCTCCCCACTATTCCCATGCCCTGACACACTGGTATTTAATGAGTTGCTAAGGACAACGCTGAATGGGTGCTTCTTTCGGCCAAGGAACGGAGAACCAGATGCCAAGGTGAAAAGATTTGTTCTTTGGCTAAATAGCCATTGTCTATTTAGCATATTCCTATGAAGCTTTGACATTTCCTAGGATACAGCCTTCAAAACCGAGATCCTGTAGCACCTTTAAAGAGCGTTTTCTGCATGCAAAACTTAGGTATATATTAAATTAGTCACGGAGCCTCTGTTCTGCAGATGCAGGATCAATTGATTGGTGGATATGTGGATGTAAGGCATATAGTGAAGAATACAAATGATGGGCTCAAATAAATCACAAATAATCACAGATATTTCACCTACCCATGAAACTTAGAAATAAAGGTATATCCAGGCATGCTAGTGCACTCCTGTAATCCTGTAGGAGAATGCTCATACATTCTTGAGGAAAGCCTAGTATGTACAGCAAATTAAGCTCAGTTAGAGCTACATAGAAACCCTGTCTTGAAAATCACCTGAAGAGGAGGAGGAGGAGAAAGAGGAGGGAGGAGGAGGAGAAGGAGGGGAGAGGAGGAGGGGGGGGGAGAATGAGGAGGAGGACAGCTGCGGAGGAAAGCAATGGTGAGCCCCTGAGAAAACATTATAATACAAACACAAAACTGAGTTACAAGATCTACCATGTACAAAAATGATATATTTTAGGTATAGTTTATTATTTAGTTCCTAAATGTTGAAGATTATAAAACTTACACGAATCACCACACAATTTTAATCACAAACTCTGTAATGCAAAATGAGAATCTTTAAAATTTCACAATATAAAGTGCTTATCCAACTTAAACTTTGTGCATATATTTAACATTTTGCTTTGTCTTTTTTAAGAGTTGAGCCTTAATGGTAGGAGAACCTTCAAAGAATAAGGAAAAACATTTAAAAAAGATTTTAATCAAATCAAAATTTCTTCAAATGGAAGATTTACAGATATATCCAGTCCTTGGATTGATGTATAATTCTTTCTGAATTTAAAAATCAAGTTAAAATAAATTTTGTGTTTAGATTTTTATGAAATTAAGGGACAATTTTTTTTCACAGAATGCATTTTGTACATGATTTTAACTTAATTTAAAGATTTTATTGAGACAGACTCTCACCTAGGCCTGCCTTGAACTCAATACTTAAGGTGGAGGTTGACTTTGATCAATGAGCCTTCTGCCTCTACTTCCCAAGTGCTGGAATTACATGTATCACTATATTTTTGTTTATTTGTTTTTTTTTAAGAGATCCTTTTTAATTTAAGTAGAAACTCATGATTGTTATTAAAATATATAGATATGAACCACTTTTCAAACTGAGAAAAATGGAGGCTTAGTAAACAAAGAAACATACACGTGCTAAGGTTTGTATAGTCTTTGAAAATAGGTTGTAAAACTTAATACATAGTAATTCTTTAATTACAAGAACTAAACCTAATATTTGCTGTATCCTCCTTATATAAATTCTAGTATTTCTGAAAATGTTTGGAATTCCTGGAAATTTTTTACCTATCTGGAAGTGTGGGATAAACTTGCAGACAAATGCTTCCAAATTTCAGGTGTGTATTGAGAAATTCAACTATGTTCTAGCTATGTTCTAATTCACAGATTAATGGCTGTACCTTGACATACACCACAAGCACAGGCTATGCCAGGGATTTGAGAGTGACATGTGATGAGCTTGTTAGACGGAAGTTCTGTTCTCCCCAAATTGTCAATAAATATCCTGTTGACACCAAGAAAAGGGGGCTCTTCATACTTCGTTAAGCTCAGGCTTAAGAGAGAACGACATCATTCCATCTCAACCTAGTACAATCTGTTTAAAAAATTGTTGACAAAACCTTGGACAGATAACTATCTTTTGCATGGAGTCGCTGAGACGGCTATTGTGCTGGTTGCTCTGGGTAATTGGTTTCATATGGGTATTTGCTTACATAGATTGGATTCAGATTTTTTTTTTCCTTTCATTCACACTCGGGGTCCTCCATCTGTCGGTGAAGCCTGTTAACTCACCACCTCACTGGTTCAGAGGTGGTAGTTTTCCATCTGGTAAACCCTGAAGAGAACCCTGGAGTCGGGGAAGCATGAATCCTGTGGGTGCTCTCAACTCCTGGGCTGATGTCTCCAAAGGGACAGGGTCTTCTCTAGATCAGCACGTGTTTAGAGCAATGTGCATCTGGCTTCCTCTACACCAGAGAGGACAACTAGTGGTAGATTAGGCAAGACTTGAAACCAAGCTGTTGAGCCTTCCGGTACCCTCCCCCATGGCCTTTCATTGTGCCTTTCCCCCAACGTTACTAATATTTCACTACAGGCTAATCAACAAGGACTCTTCATTTCAGGATTCCAGTGTTCTCTCACAATTCCATATGATGAATTAGAATGTATTAGGAAACTGAAACAAAATTTAAAATAATGACTGGGGTAAAAGGAGACTGGAGAATATTTCTCAAAAACTTCTGCTACTACTGCTCTTTCTAGAAGCCAGCCCTCGTTTGTTCAGACACAAAAACATACATGACTAAAGATGCTCATGAGATTTTCTCAAACTACTGAATGGATTGAAGAATGGTGGACATTGCGGCACTAAGATTTGAAAGAGAGTTTTCATCTTGGAATTTCTCTTTTAAAAAGCTTCAAATAGGTTTTTCTCTGCTATAACAAAATCCAAAGTGCCTGTGCATTTTCTCATGCATGTGCACGAAGGGTCAGGGTCCTCATCTTCCAAAGACTTGGCTTCATCATAATGTCATTAACATTGTGGTTTTGAAACCCCTACCCCATACCATAGACTTTTCTAGAAAGTCATGGGAAAAAAACACCCTAAAGGGGAGATCTGGTCTACCATAGGAGGAAGAAAACAGTATGACCTTAACCCATGAACAAGATACTCATAAATATACATAATAACCTTTAAGATCCACAGCATAGAATTCACTGGATACTATCTCCTCTTTGGGACACCCTGCTTCCTTGTCTCCCTGGAGTGTTTGTTTCTGTTTTGTTTTGTTTAATAAACTTCTGCTTAACGTCCTTTGAGTAAATTGTTTTCTTTAAGAAGACAAGAACCGAGAAACTATCGACTATTTTAATCATTAAAATATTATTATGGAAAATTTCAAACATAATAAAAATGAAAAATTAATTTTATCATGTACCCTGCCCTAGTTTAACCAATTATCAAGATACTTCCAGTTCTATTTTATCTATGACCTTGACTGTATTCTGCCTTTAATAGGCTAGTTAAAAAGAGAAGCAGATACCATATGATTTCATTCATTTATGAAAAATGCACAGCGCATGCTATGAGCCACTTTTCAAACTGAGAAAAATGGAGGCTTAGTAACCAAAGAAACATACACATGCTAAGGTTTGTATAGCCTTTGAAACTTGCAAAGCCTTGGTATTTGTTTTTTCCTTAAAAGTACTTTGAAAGAAAAATTTGTGTTTTTTATTTGCATTTTATATTTTTGTATATATTGTTAGGAGCCAGCAATTTTTAATGATGATGAGTGCCCAGTAACTTTTCCATATATAGACCCAGCTATTCATTTGTATGAGATGGTTAAAAAGGCCAGTAGTAAAAACTTTTCCTTTTTATTTCTTTTTTTTTTGTCTATGAAGTTGCTGTTTATTTTAGTGTTTTTAATCCTTTTCGACATATGTGTGAAACAATGTCCAACAATAAACCAGAATTTTATTTTGCTGAGTTGTTCTAATAAAAAAAAAAATTCATCACTAAGAGATAAGAAAAATATTTTAAAACCCACAAACTCACAACAGCATTGTCACACCTGGAAAATGAACAATAAACTCAAGTCACCAACCATCCACTTATTCATCAGATACTTAATTATGTCACACGTACTCCACAATATTTATATATGTGTAGATATTCACATATATATGTATGCATATGTGTGTCTATATCTATATAATGCACACTGCTTACACAAGATTTTCCCTCCTTTTCTGAGGAAGGTGGGAGGGGACAGGATCAAACGGATCCCAGGCTGTCGTCCAGCTGGCTATGTAGGTGACCTCCCTGCCTCATAGCCCAAGTGTTGAGATTGCAGGAGTATACCATCAGGCCCAGCTTCATATACAGCAATTTGGCTGACAGCAGCCATGTTAGGATATTTCACAGGCTCCCTTTTCCTTGTATTTGTAGTAAACTGATAATAGGTGGAAAAACTTGATCACATTTAAGTTTAATTACAAGTTGGCAATAATAATACATAAAACATATATTTTGTCTCCTAATTGCCTTTTACCAGTAAACACATGTTATCGGCTGCTTCTCTTTTCAAGACACTGAAAAGGCTGGCAAATGGATTCAGTTGTTGTCAACCGGAGTCTTCCACTAAGAAATATGGAATGGCTTTTGAGGATGTAAAGATTACAAGACACAAGTTGACACAGTTCCTAAAGGACTAACAGTTTCTACAGTTGCTGTTCTTGTTGGTGTGAGATTTGGTTGTAAATATTCCAAGATGAGAGGTTAAGAAAGATAAAGGTTGCCCCGGGGTGGGGTTGAAGGGTGCTCTCCTCTGAAACACTGTATTCTAAAAGTACTAGGGATCCACTGAGGTACCTCCCTTGTCAGCAATTCCTTCTGTGTCTCAGATCTCCCCTCTTATTTCACCAAGAGAAAGTTGTTGATTTACAACTTCTACAGCTACCATTATGCCAGCCCAACAGACTTCTTGGTCTAGGGGGATACATAACTTCCAAGAATTTGTGACTTTTGTAAAATTAGCAAAGGAACCCATGGCATTATTGTCTCTAACTGCTGCCTGTATCAGAAGTGTTTTAAAAGATACTTCTAGAACATTGAATATTCATAGTGAATACTCGTACTATCATGCAAGGCTTTGACTATGCAGACACAAAATTCCTTCAGGAAATGCTTCAGAAAAAGTGCATTTTGAAATAAGAAATTAGAAGAAAGATTAAAATCTCCAAACAATGCTAAGGCCATTAAGTATTCTATGACAATACATAATATGCAGGGCCTTTCAAACAATATTTTACAAACTTTTTCTAGAATGCCTAATTCTAGAAGATAGCAGAACTGTACAGCTGATAATATTAAGTAATCTTCAAGTAGGTTTGAAAATTGTTGAGCAATTATCATGTTTGTGACCTTCATATTCAAACCCAGAAGACTTCACAGCTAATAACACATAGAAAGTTAAAAATTGAATAAGTTATTATTGCATGGGAACTTATGAATAAGGTGGATGTCATGACAGCACTCTCTGGTATGAGCTTTGACCTGATATTCTGATCTGTCCATAGCATCTTTGTAAAAAGACCACTCTCATTTTTAAGATATTCTTCATAAAAAACTGTCATTGTAGGCACAAAAGAAGACTGGAGACATTGATTATGCTAATTTCCCCAGCATTTTAACATTGAATTTATTCTTTGATAATTCCATACCTGTGTATAGTGCATTCTGGTAGCTCTCACCCCGATCCTCCCTGGTCTCCCTCCCCTATGTCTAACACCCTTCTACTAATCTCTTCTCACATTCATGTCTTTCTGTTTCGCTTATTTCCCTTTGGACTTGATCAGGCCTTCTGTGTATCCTTGGAATTGGAAACAACCCAGTGGAGTCTTATGGATGGACAGTTAAACAACTAGGACAGTGGCTCATCCTTCCAGCATTCATCAGTGACCCCTAACACAGCAGTAGGGGGGAAGGACCTATGAGCTCTTCCTCTATCAGTCACAGACTATTGAGAAGGCCTGTTGTTGCAGGCCCAGTTCAAGTGGTCACAGTTGCTGTGGATGAATCTTTTCATCAATTGACTCATGTCTAGAGGAAGGGATTTCACTGCCCTCCTCTCTGTCTCTCAGCTCTTACATTCTTTCCGTTCCTCCTCAGCAATGTTCCCTGCGTGTTAGGGATGAATAATATAAACGTCGTGTTTAGAGCTGAGAGTCAATCCATCTTGAAATGCTAGAATTTTTGCAAAGTCTTTTGAAACAACTGGAAGGACACTGACTGGACATCAGTAAATGGAGGCAGCATCGTGATTCATTGCACAATCAGACTTTCAGTTTTGCAGAATAGTATAATGGAAAAAAAGCCAGTAAGAGGACTTACTTTTTGCTATTTGTAAACTATATGAACTGAAGGTAGTTACATGGTATCTCCACAAGGCATCTGTCTTGTGCGTGTCTGACAAATGGTCCCTCAAACTATTGTAATGAAGCTTACATGACACATTACTTCCCAAGGAATCAAGATTACAGAAGGTATGTGAAAATAATTGCCAAATATTACATATTGTTAGTACTAAAAAGTGCATCATTGAAATCCTAAGAACTAGATCTGATTGTGAGTTCTGTATTTGTCTGTTACTAAACGAAATTTTCATGATTAACTAAATTATTTCAACTCATATATTTGGCAGGTTACCTAATCTCTTAGACCCTAGTTTCACTTCTATATAACAGATATATTAAAATACATATATAAATGTTTAGAGAAAATAATCTAAAAATAGACACATGTATGTGTTTCATTTTTGTATAAAATAATAAAAGAGAGAGTGGAAAGGGTGGTCTTCAGAGCAAAGGGTGCTAATACGATATGGTTCAGATGATAAATTTAAACAACCTCTAGCTAACGTACACAAAATCAATCATATAAAACATAAAAATATAAAATTTCTAGAAAAATAATTGTAATCTTGACAAATTATTCTTACATAGAATCCTTAATGTACAATTCATATAAAAAACATATATATTGTATACACTTGACCTATGAAGGCACCATGGGTACACAATGGAAAGGAAAGCAACGGATAGAGGAAAAAACTGCTTGCAGATCACACGTCTGACAAAAGACTTAGTTTAAACTACATAAAGAAATCTCGAACATATTTAAAAAAAATAAACAAAGAGAGTGAAAGATGGGTACACAATTTAAGAAGGCAGTTCAATGAAAAGATGCAGTGGTCTGCTACCTCTCAGTCAACAACAGACAGAATACATGATGGTGGACCCAGAAGATGATAAAGAACTGCAATTATCTGTCATCTGTTGGCATTGTAGCTGCTGTAAGATCACAATGAAGCACATATTGTGTTGTGGGGACAATGTAAAGAAGTATACTGTGTTGGCAGTTACAGGGATCCATAACACTTACCTACCTTACCAATAGGAGGGAGACTGAAAAGTTGGACTGAGCCTCAAGATGAGAGTAACCAAGTGGCACAATACTGCAAGAAGAACAATTGAGGAATACTGGTCAGTCTGAAGAGTCAGTGGGGTATGCCTGACCCACACCATGTATTGGCTTTAGCTAAGGATTCATTATCTAGCTAGTTAGCTCGATCTCAAATTATTTCTGTCTCTCGAGAGATACATTTTCTCTCAAAATTAATTAAGTCAAATATTAGCGCAGTTCTTAAATTAGATTTGTATGCATTTATTCTCATCAACTTTAAAACATTCTCAAAATCTATCCCACAAACAGAAACTCCTTAATGTCCACATTATTTAGCCCTTGTGGTGGTTTAAATGAGAATGCACCCCTCCATATGTTTAAATGTGTGTTCCCCAGTTAGTGGAACTGTTTGGGAAGGATTAGGTGGTGTGCCCTTATTAGCATGGGTGTGGCCTAGTTGGAGTAGGTGTGTCACTGGAGGTGGGCTTTGAGGTTTTTTTTGTTTATTTCTTTGTCATGTTTTGTTTTTCGAGACAGGTTTTCTCTGTTGTAGCTCTGGTTGTCCTGGTACTCACTCTGTCCTGGACCAGGCTGAACTCAAACTCACAGAGATCTGCCTGCTTCTGTCTCCCGGGTTCTGGGATTAAAGGTATGCACCACCACCACCCACTTATCTTTGAGGTTTTAAAAACCCATGCCAGGATCAGTGTCTCTATATCTCCTGCTGCCTGAAGATTAGGATGTAAAACACTCAGCTAATGATCCAGCACTGGGCCTGCCTGCTTCTCACCATGATGATCATGGACTCACCGTCTAAAACTTAAACAAGATACCAATAAATGTTGTCTTCTGTAAGTGGCCTTGACCACTGTGTCTCCTCACAGCAGTAGAACAGTAACAAAAACAGCCCTCCTTAAGTTCATCCTAACAGTGCCAGCTACGGTCACCAATAAAATCCATGTTGCCACTAACGATGTCTGAGTTTTAGCTCATTTCAAGTGAGACGTAGGCAGCACTCAGTGCCCCCTTCTTCATACAGCCATCTCTCTGGTTTCTGGGAACACCCAAGACTCTCTTTTTAACCTTTCTATCTCTTGATGATTTCTCTCAGTCTCCATTGGTCACTGATTGGTTCTCAAAATCTATCCTCTACTTCTTCAACAGAAATTAAGTTATCTCTGGGTACATGGCCATTAAAGTCACTCTCATAGCCAAGTCGACAAATATTGTAAGCAAAGAAGATGTGTGCAACTTCCATACTCCCTTAAAGTAATGCCTTAGCCTTAATTCCCCTTCTTTGTCCTTCTGTAGATAACAAATCTATAAAGAGCTGTTGTTTTTAGTTTTCGGTCTTCCCCAGCACGTTCCGCCACCGCCCTATCCCAGCCCGGAGCTGGGTTAGGTTGGTTCCCTGGCTTGGTTCCCGCCCTGGCCAGGAGCGAGAAGAGGCTCAAGCCGAAAGCCGTGGGGAAGCACCGGGGATGCTTGGGACGTGGGTTCCTTGGACCGCGTGGTGTCGCCTGACCCCGCTGGCTGAGAACGAACACGAGACTGAGATGGCGTCTGGTGGACCCGAACTCATTTATTCAAGGGGCTCCCTCAATAAATAACCTCTCCCCATAAGGGTGTGGCTTCTCCCCTCGAGCAGGGAAGCCTTAATTAGCATGGCAGGGGAAGGGGCCCACCTGGCCAACCTCCATACAATATTCATGGCTTTTTGCAGAGACAAAGGTGTATGATTCACCACGAGGCAGGCAGACATTTTGCCAATCTGTTTACTGAGTAGCAGCTTCCAGGGCTTCAAGAGTAAAGGAGTCAGCAGGCTATCCTACAAGCCCGAGGGGCGAGGACCACCCGCCGCTTCAACTTCACTCTTTAGCCTGGAGCCCTACAAAGAGCCAAGACAGCACATCCTAAGGAAGGACTTCCTGAATTTTTCCACTAGCAATACCTATGGCTGAGAAATCTTTAGAGCACTGCAGACAAATAAGTCTTTGAAGTAGGAACACAAACCAAAAATGTATTGATAGCGAATAATGAAGAATTTTATTTTATAGTAGTCTTTGGTATGCATATAATTTTAGTACTTATTAAACACAAAAACAAATTTATACATTAGTGAGAGGATGTGCTTGCTTATTTTTACAGAAAGAATTAGATCTTGGCTGAATATTTGTTGCTGCTCAATCTACAGAATCTTTTTTTTTAGAGTTGATTGATATTTTAAGTTATAATCACCAGTGTACAGAACACCACTTTACAAAAATACGCAGTACATGGTGGCAGATGCATGTTTAGAACCATTTCAGAAGTTATTGTAAGTTCTATCTTAATCCAGAGTCAAAATTCATTTAATGATGTAAAAATATTTTAATATGTATTTTATGTTTTATATGAAGGAGTGCTTCTTCTTCATGTATGCATTGCAGCACCTGTGTGTCTGCTGCAAGAGGAAGTCAGAAAAAGGCCCTGAATCTACTAGAACTGGAACTGAGGATTGTAAGCCACTATGGGGGTGCTGGGAGCTGAACCTGGGTTCTTTGCAAGAGCAACAAGTATTCTTAATCACTGAGCTATCTCTCCAGCCCCTGACAATTTCTTTTAAATGGAACTCAAGTTAGTAACTCAAGCAGCAATATTTGAAATCAAACATTCTAACAAAACACAATCTAAAGCTATACTAACCTGGTAATTGCATGCTGAGGAATGACGATAGGAAACTATTAAAAGCCTGTTTTCTGTAATTAAACCATTATGCTTTTCCCAAAAGCAGAAAACTTTGTAAGTACAATAACAACACTGAAATTTACAACACAGCAGTCTTCAATTCAGTCTGAGCTGAGGTCTTGGATTTGTCTTTGTATGGTGTGGAAGCATTTGCAACACAAAGTGCACTGTCAATTCATGTGTGCAGAAAAAAAGCTGACCCGGAGTCTCACAGTGCCACCCACACAGGCAAGCTCTCCCTGAAACACCTTGGATTGTCATGTGCTTGATTTTGAATTAATGTTTGGTCACTGTATGTTACTGTTATCAAATTGTTGTGACCACTCAACACTAAATGGGTCTGTGATCCACAATATTAGAAGCTATGCTTAAAAGAGTGCAAGGATAAAAAAAAATAAACACAGAATCAGGGTCCATGAAATGAGCCCATGCTTGTCCACCTTGAATTACATGATTTTCTATCAGTGCTCTGGAGAATGAGAGGAGAGAAAGATTTGTTATGCTGTGGTAAGAAAAGAAAAACTGACATATGTACTAACTTGAGTGAGACACTGCTTTCCTATTCATCAGAGAGGCTTCCTCCAGCAGCTGATAGGAGCAGATTCAGAGGCCCAGGGCCAAGGTGTAGTTTGGGAAATCCCAGGGAAGAGGCAGTGATTCATCTGTCCTCCTCCTCCTCCTTCTCTTCCTCCTCCTCCTCCTCTTGTTGTTGTTGTTGCTGTTGTAACACTAGGGAGGCAGAGGCAAGAGGACCACAGTGAGTTCCACAGCAGCCTCTGCTATAACATAAGAGCCTGAGACTCTGACCCAACAAAACGTAAAATAACAAGTGACTTTTAGCACAGTACCCTGGCTCTACTTCTGGAGTGGGGGTAGTCTACATAGAAAAGCTGTATCTCACAGAAAATTTTTTAATTTGAGCTCGAATAACTATTGGCACTAGTTTGGAAACTATCCTTTATATATTATTGGAAAACACAGCTCAATGTTAGTGCTGTTAGGTGCTATACTTTCAAACTTGCAGCATAAACTTTGTGTGTGAGTGTGTGTGTGTGTGTGTGTGTGTGTGTGTGTGCATTTGTATCAAATTTGAATGCGTCAAAAGACACATTCAAATTAAATTTGAAATGGAATCATTCATAGAAACATCTCTCTCTCTCTCTCTCTCTCTCACACACACACACACACACAAACACATATTATTCAATTTAAAAGTCATATAGAAAATGAAATTTTTGTAGCAATAAGCATAATAGTGTGTGCCTTGGTTCCTTGGTATAATGGCAGATTTCAGACCACTAAAAGTAAAGTGCAAGGTAAGGTCATGATATTTATTATGCAAGGAAATGTTCCGCATTTTCATTGTATACTCAGTTTTATTTATGATTTTTATTTTTCATTAAAGTAGCATACAAATTAATAAGGTTTATTATGGATTTTCACACACATATGTCGTTTTTCTTTGTTCCTCTCTATTTATTTATTTTTATTCTTTGTTCCATCTCCCTCCCCACTGCCTAGATATGATTTGGAAACAAAGTAAATCTTTTAAAACTATGTGGCGATGATTTTGGGGGCTTGTACATAGACTGAATAATATTGTTAATTTTATAATGATTTTTAACTTATGTGGGAGAATGCCTCATGTCAGGAAATATATGATGAAGTGTTCCGAGAGGGAGTGTTATGATCGATGTAACTTTCAAATTATTCGGAAGCACAAACGCACCCAGAGAGGAAGAGAAAGACAATGTGAGACAGAGAGAGTTTGCCAAAATAGAACTATTGAAGGGAAAGCCCGTGAGGTCGCGGGACTGTTCTTTCAATTTTCCATTATTTCATCCCTTCACCATTTCATTCCTTGAAACTCTGAACAACTCATCAAAGTATACTTAACAGAGAAAAGAGTAGGAAACGGAGCACTTGTTCTCCCAAGTCAGTTTCAGTCCTGTGATTCTGGAATACCAGAAAAAGTGACTGGGAGGACTGGTGATGGAGAATAAAGAAAAGCGAAGGGCTTATAAACAGCTTCCTATAAGCCAATATCATAACAGCTTGCTCATTAGATTAGTGTGATTACTTCTTTATTAAGCCTTATTTGAGCTGTCATCTGGTATCAATTAGGTCAGTTATAGTCTGTCAGGTCTACCAGAGGGAAATGGAGCAAGGTCCATCATGGTGTGAGGACGGCATAATGAAAGCAATGGAAATAATGGCTACTCTTCATTTAACTCTCATCCAATCAACCAAGCTCATACTGTCCTTCCACTCACGTTGCATGCTAAAGAGATGGAGAGCGGGAAGAGACAGTGCCAAAACAGCTTTTAAAATTTTGTTTCAGTCATCGAATCAAATCACTCAAAGTGATGACTTATGCAGAAGTACATCAAACTATTACTGCAGTAACTAAGCATAGCATAAAAAGTGCAATTTATTTACAGAACCGTTCCTAATAATTTAGTTCTATAGATATATGTGTGTGCTGTATGTCATGTGTTGCAAATGCTTGGGGTGTGGGTACTTCTCAACACAAAAGGAGAAAGAGGAGTATGGATATGTTGGTGGAGGCAGACATTTTTCATAAGTAGTACATACTTAGAAGAACAACATTGTAAACAGTAAGAATTAAATTAGACACAGGTCGATCGTTGAAAGATCTAAGCAAAATCCTGACACCCAAATTGTACCTACCTGTGCGATTTGAAATTAAGTTCATTTTACTCAGTTTCAACCCAGTGTTAAAGGCAGATTCAAGGAACATGCAGAAATCCAATCTAATACAGCATTAACAGAAAATGAAATAAGTGACTGAAGTTAGAAAAATTAATTAAAAATTGAAATATGGCAAAAATTTAATTTATATTACCTTGATAGACAATGATATATGTGTAGTAATAATTGCTGTATGTTCTACAAATGATCAGTTTTAATAAGCCTCAGTTTTATAAATTTTGACTTAGGCCTCAAGTTGCACATTCTTTCTTAGATGAGGCAGGCTTTCAGAGAGAGCTGAATAGAGCTAACTTACTCTACCTTGTCTAAGATGCTTTCCAAACAGAGGGGTGACAATAACTTTGCTGTTTCTTTGTCTCCCACACAGTGCAAACACGTAGAAAGTGCGAAGGTGGGGTGCACAGTATGTGAGCTTACGTTCCGCTGATTACTGAGGTTATGAAAGGATCGATGTCATGGTAATTTAAGGCCATCGCACTAATATGTCCTTTAACTCCAGCACTGCAATGAAGGAATCTATTTCACTTTTCTTGGGGCACGTCTCAATATTTCTCTTCCTCGGATGTGTCAGTTTATAGCATGAATTGGGTATGCATTGTCAGTTGGTACCTATGCTACTGTTCAGCTTTAGATTTTAAAACTTTTATGATTTAGCTCCCTAAAGTCCTTCATCTTTACGGGAGAACTAGGTAAGTACCCGAAAAGGAAAAAAATCCATCAGTGACTTTGCTTTTGTCTCCCTTCCCCCTCCCTCGCTTTTCCTTCCCTCCCTTCTTTTGCCTTCCCTCATTTTTTCCTTCCTGCCTCCTGTGTTCTTCCAGTTTCCTTCCTTCCTCTCTCCTTCTCCTTCTCCTCCTCCTCCTCCTCCTCCTCTTTTTTTTGCTTCTTCTTCTCATTCTTCTTCATTTAGGTATGGTTCCCTTTTTAGCCAACAACATGCACCAACAGCAAAGTAATATGCTATGTAATTATAATCTCTTGCATTTTTTTTAGATTGTCACTTTGAAGGTGTATTTCTCTATTGTTTGCCTAAATCTTCATGATTGGTAGATATCAGTTGATGGCACAAATGTATCATTAAGAGTCTAATTAGTTCTAGCTCAGGAATAATTGTGCTATGATAAAGCTATTAACTATCACATTTAACGTTTTCCCCCTAAAGTTTTGGTAAACTTTGTTTACTCTTCAAATTTTAAGAAGCCATTTGTTTGAGACCCATGTTTAAGATTACACCTAGCTCAATTTCTTTCTTTCTTCCTTCCTTTCTTTATTTCTTTTCTTTTCTTTTTTTGCTTCTTTTCTCTTTCTTTTCTTTCTTTCTTTTTTTTTTTTTTTGAGACAGAGTTTTTCTGTTGTAACTCTGGCTGTTCTGGAATTACTCATTCCGTAGACCAAGATGCCCTCGAACTCAGAGACCCACCTGCCTCTGCCTCCAGAGTGCTGGGATTAAAGGTGTGCACCATCACCACCTGGCTAACACCTAGCTCAATTTCAAATCCTGACTCTACTTTTGTACTTATCTTTATTTGTGTATACATCTCTGTGTTGGGGGCTATCCCACAGAAGACAGTAGAGAGCATCAGATCCCCTGGAACTAGAGTTACAGGCTGTTGTGACCTGCCTTACACGGGTGGTCCTCTGGAAGAGCATTCCAGGTCCCCTGGAAGAGCAATATGGGCTTTTAAGTACTGAGCCATCTCTCCAGCTCCTCAAAGCCTGATTCTTTGTTCACGTATTTCTGTGCCTGTATGTATTGCCAATGGTAATAGTAGAAGGGAGCTTTCCTCTCGGACTTGAGGAAAAAAACCAACGAGACGACTGCCAGTATTTTCTCGTCTACTCCAGTCTGAGAGCACCACACTGTCCCTGGCTCTGCTAGCTTTTCTACGACTTTCCACTCTGAACTCAACAGGCAATAGTTTCCCATTGCCTTCATAGTGAGCCTGAGAAGCCAGCTTACCATGGCTCCCTGCAGTTCTGACAGAAAATGGAGAAGTTGGTCTGTGTCCCGATGCTGCCGTTGGGTCTATATGAAAATGCAGCTTCACTAATAGGAGCACAATATGCAAGATGCCAGTGCATCGCTGTGATTTACAGTATGTCTAATGAGCAAGCCCAATGAAGAGGTTTGCTGTCTACCATAAAACCAGATGGATGTAAGCAGTGATTAGAAGCAATTAACTCTGTTCAGCACTAAATAACGTTCCGTCATTAATGTACATTTTTCCACCCCATTAGAGGTACAGAGAAGTGCATGAGGTAAGAAGCACTCAATCTGAATTTCAGATATACATATGTTTGGAGGGGGGAAAATACACCAATTTGCAAGGAACATCAGAGCACATGTTGACAAAGCCTGCTTGGGTACTAGCATGGTTATACATTTATTCACCAGATACCTACCAGCCCTCAGGAGAACCAGAAAGTCTTGAAGTCATGTTCCATCAAGAAACAAAACACATAACCAATAAACAAGTGATTATAAACCTTTACCATTTTCTGACAATATGATAATAGCATGCTCTTAATAATTGGTAATATCATTTTAAAAGATAAATAATAATAATAATAAATAAATAATAATAATGTTGATTATTTTAAATACATTTCAAAAATTTTTCAGCCTGAAGCATCAAAAATGGTCACTGAGTCCTTCCCAAAGTCAAGTCCTTCCCAACATCAAGGCACACAACAGCTTGAGAGCCACTTGATGACATCATCAAAAAGGAGACCTATATCAAGTATTAAAATTGATTCAAATATCAATTTTACTTCTGTACTAAAAAAAAATCTCCTCAAGACTGCATTGATAAGGAGTATTCTAGGACAAATGTCTGTGACAAAATCACAAACAAATATAGGAAATACATTTGATATCAAAGCCCATAAGAACAACTCAAGAAAAACACTGCAACAAACTAAATAGCATCTGTGGATATTCCAGATAGTGGAACCGTAGATACATTTCTCCTCGTTATTCTTACTGACGATTCCCCACTTTTCTATTCATTTCTTTTTGTTGTTGTTGTTTCTGTTGTTCATTTATACCTTGCCTTGCTTCCCACAGGACTAGACACAGTTTAAAAAGTAAAAATCATTGAGATAATTGAGATAAAAGCATGTCCAAATTGTATCCAAATGTAAAGATAATGTTGAGTGTATGGGCGAATATGGATGGGTATGATAGCAGTGTTTAGTAGCTCCAGGTTTGATTGCTTCCTTTCAATGTATGAGAGGATATTATTTACCATGTTTAGTAACGCTTAGTAATATCGTTGCATTTTTTCAAAAGATCTTAGTAGTTACTGTGTGTAAAATTGGTCCTTGGCAGGTGGTATTCTAATTGATACGTACAGTCATCTACTCTTCACCCGTGACCTCAGGAGTAGGAATTCTCACCTCATGGAGATCCAGACTGCTCATTCACGTCCCAGCTTGTGCTCCTGGTCACTGCTGCATAAACATCATGATAGAGGTTTGCTGTGCACCAGTTACCAGTAAAACAGAGCAGGTGTGTGAGTCACTGGAAGCAGCTTTATTACTCCCACATCAAAAATATAGCAGAAATCTAGAGATTGTAGAAAATGGGTCACCCATGGCCAGGAAAGCTGCCTGGAGCAAATGAACTCTTGTCTATACAGACATAGGTCACATGTGACTGTATTTTTTTGCCAGACAATTGTTCTTGTTGATCTTCCTTATTTCAGGAGGTGGCTTTCCTATGTTTACTTATTCTCAAGAAATAAATCTGAGTCAGTCCAAGGTCATCCAAAGACCTATTACGCCAGCACGAACCACCAGCACTTAGTGTTTCTGAGCCTCAGTTTCCCCATTTGTTAAATGAAATGGCCTGGTCCCTATTTGACTAAGTCATTAAAGAAGCAAATATGAATAAAATACTGAGACATACAGTCTCATGGACTGAACAATGACTACATTCTTGGACTTTCAGTTCATAGTCAGCCATTGGTGGATTAGCTGGGCCACAGCCTGTAAGTCATTCCAATCAATCTCCTTTCTCTATGTGGAGTTTCATTATATATGAGATTCATTATTACTCTGTTACGCTAGAGAACCCTGATTAATACACCTGGCTGTGGATATCTTCAGCAGGTCAGTAACTAGCTACCAACACTCTAATCCCATTAACACTCCCACCTGACCAGTGAGTACAAGCTTCTCCCTGCTGGGATTACTCTGCTGATTGAAGGCTCCACCAGCATATCCCTCTATAACTGCGGTGATATTAACTACTGTACTTCTTACTTCTGTGGACTCAATGTGTAAGAAGTGCCTACTTTAGCTGGACAGTATTATATTTGGGGTTTTGAAAAATATGACGAAATATGAATAGTCTATGTCCTAAGGAGTTTACAGCCTAACTGCAGGAAGGAAATTAGGCATCTAGGGAGATAATTCAGCCTGAAAAGTGCTTGCCATGCTCTTATAAGGACTAGATTTTGATCTCCAGAACATACATTAAAAAAAAAAATCCAGGCATGTTAGCATCTGTTTGTAATCATAGTTCTGGTGAGGCAGAGGCAGAGACAGGTGGATCCTTGGGGTCACTAGCCAATCAGACAGCATAGCATACTTGGCAGCACCAGGACACTGAGAAACACTGTGCAAATACCAAGGTGGGTGATGCCTGAGGGATTACACCCAACAGCAGCCCCCATAAACACATATACACATATGTATGCATAAAACCTCATAAAACATGCACACACACACACACACACACACACACACACGCCACAAATCTCAAGAAATAATAGCACAGTAAGAATTCTACACTTGTGAATTTCTAAAACAAGCCATTTATTTTGTATAAAGTTATATGTAAATATGTCTAAGATATATGTGTCTATGACATATACATATAGAGCACATTACATCTTTATTTACATGTCTCAGAAAACAAAGCAGATGGTGCCTGAGGAATGACATCCAAAGTGTCCTCTGGTATCAACATGTGCACACCCATAATCACACATGCACACATACAAAATCATAAGAAAAGGAAATTAGGGCTCACAGACAAAACTCAAACATCTTAAAACACTAATACTACTCAAAAAAGATATTTCTTCTTTGCTTAGAATTCAGAATTCAGCCTTTCATAAGCCTCACTTCTGACAATCCAGGAAGCAAACAACCAAGAAAGCTTTTATTACACTGTGCAGGACAAAGGTTCTTGCTATTAGGTGTTTTAATTCAGTTTGGACAGAGATGGAAAGGTGCCCTGGCATTCCGGAGCCATGGAACCACTCTGACATGGGAAGGTGTCCATTATAGAAGTGTTAACAGCTCTGAGAGGAAAGTACTCTGGCAGTCAGGAGCTGAGGTAGGGAGGCTTCCCCAGATGAGCTGGAGTGTCACAGTGCAATAGTTCCACTCTGTTCTGCTCCAAGGGGAGAAGTTTCCCTTGTTTTGCAGCTCTGAGGGGAAATACCCTGTTGAGCTGTTCCTCCCTTCAACGCCCAACGACAAAGACAGCTTTATGCAGCAAATCTCGAAAGAGATTTATTGGGTGTGGATGCATCCCCTCAGGAGGAAGGCAGTAGCCAAACTGCAACCCTCACTGAACAGAATTCAGCTCTTTATATACTGGGGGTGGAGTGGGGGAGGCAGAGAATTGAGGGGCTGGAAATGGCTGTTAGAGCCTTTATAGAGGTGAGGGTAACAGCTTAGCTTTTCTCCCACCTCAAGAGGCTGGGGAATGGCCTTTTCCACCATTAGAGAGAACTGGGGGGAGGGGGCTCTAGCCACTTGTGGGCCCACAAGGCCTTCAGAGACAAGCGTGAGGTTCCACTGACTGTCACACCAGCCACAGGTCCCCTGTGCCTCCAGCACCATGGCCGGGTGCTGCTATGACCCCTGTAAGGGCAGGGCAGCAGAGGGGTGTGGGTGTGGGTCGGCCTCCAGCGGGCCTATACTTGCAAGGAGAACTCTGTGCCCTCACTTGGAGGTGATTTCCTTCTTTTGTAACATCAACATAAACTAGGCTACAGAACTCAAGTTGGCTGCTGGCTTAAAAGAAGCAAAATAGAAAAAAAAAACTGGGAGCAGTCAGACACACCCCCAGCTGCCCACAAGTAACAAGATACATCCCTGCAGCCCACAGGAAACAGTCTCACACATCCCAGCCCACAGGAAACAGTCTCACACATCCCAGCAGCCCACAGGAAACAGTCTCACACATCCCAGCAGCAGCCCACAGGAAACAGTCACACACATTCCAGTAGCTACAGGAAATAGTCCTACACTTTCCAAGGTCCCAGTCCTACAAATCCCAGCAACTAGAGGAGCTCTATGATTTGATTTGCTGAGAATTATTTATAACCATGACCCCCAAGTCTTCAAGAAAATATGACATTAGAAAAATCTGTTTCAGATGGCAAGTAGGCATTTTGAAATGTTTTATTTAACATGCTTAAGTTGTATTGCTCATTATGGGACCTCTGCTATCTAGAAATTCTTACACTCTCAGTGTTTGAAAGCAGAGGTCTCATTGTACTTTTTTGTTCTAGACAATTTCAAGGAGACATCTGGCATTTGGCAGTTTTAAGTTTATGAGGACAGCTCTCAAAGGGTCATGAAAGTTGACTTCACTTTCTAGAACATTATCCAAGATAAAATGCTGATCAACTCACACCTTGGGGAAGGCTACGGAATTGTCATGTTGTCATCAATTCTAGATCCATTTAAAAAGGATGGCATTCTAAGGAATTTTACCTTGCTGCTTCTGTTTTTCTGCAAAGTGAGCCATTCAGGCATTGCAACTTCTCCAATTTCCTCGCCTCTTTCAGGGAAGCATATTGGGACAGAGCTTGCCAGCTGTCTGCTCCCTTTGCCTTCTGCTGCCATTATCCCGAGGAACCGCCCCACCTTCTGGCCCTCCAGCTTGTTGGGGTGGGGGGAGTAGGGAGGGGAACCTAACTCTTCCTGCTTCTGACATGCGTAGCACAATGAAAAGAGCAGAAGGAATCTGTATCTATACATATATATTTCTCTCTCTTTACATATAGACATGCATAGCCTAATATGGAAAGTGTGTGCATGTGTATGCGTGTGAATCCACACACCCCGTGCCAGCATTCCTATATGTATATATACACGGTATATATTCCATATGCTCTTCCTTTCTGCAGCACACATATGCAGCTGGGAATAACTACTGTGAAAAAAAATTTACATACTTACGAAAGACAGATTATCAAGCAGAAACCAGAATATATGGAATTTAGCTATTATAAATTCTTTTCATCTGCTGCCTGCCTTTATCAGAACGCACTTCTACAGCTCCAGAAAATATCTGTCTTTTCATCTTGCATGCGTATGAAAAGAGGTCCTTCCCTCATTTTTATATTTTACACTGCTCATCCAGTCAGAGTCCTGTTTCCGTGCTGACATCAAGCACACTGAGAAGGTTAGAGAATTACAACGCACACTTAATGCTGTATATGGTAGTTGTATATATGTTGAAATGAGAAAAAAAATTGTATAGTGTGATCAGTTAAATGGGTGGTGAATGGGCTCCAAGTGGACAAACATGTGGTGGTTACCGTGTGCTAGTCACTGCAAAAGGCTTCGGGCATCCACTGTGTCAGTCTTCACCGTGCTGCGTGGTTAGTTCCATTGCTCTTGCCTTTTTTGCAGATAAGGAAAATGAACTGAGTGGTGGAAAGGCCAGGATCTGGCCGTATTATATCTGCCTCCACACCTGACTCCTCACTGGCCACCCCTGCTGCCTCTGATTCAAAACATTTCAAGATGCACTTGTGGAAATGAGCACGTGGAGGGTCCTTCAAGAGGGGTCAACCCCTCTCCTCTCCTTAGATTCTCTCCTGTCATTTCTTTACTGTAAGCAGGAGGCAAATTTCGCTCACAGCATGCAGTTTGACAGACTGAAGTAATCTAAATTTAGCCGTTGCAGGTTCAGTTACAATAAATCTGGCTTAAATTTAAATTTAATTTAGAAGTTAATTCCAAGTATGTAAACTTAAATAAGAAGTATACTTTTTTTTTAAAATCCCTACTTTTCCTAGCAATAAATTAACTTTTATGGGAATTGATCAAGACAATAGGGACCCATTGACTCAGAACACAATAAGCAGAATTCCTTCCTGGTGCTGAAGTGCACTGGGTATTCAGTGGTTGTATTAACTATCTTAGCCCTCCACAATGCACTGAATGTGCCTTTAGTGGTCTGAAAATGCAGGTGATTAGGCATGCATAGGCCAAGTGACAAATGGCAGCAATCCCAAAGCATTTCTCAATGAAGACTCCTTGTTTGGGAATGTATACGGAAGTAATCACTTAGTAAGATCTATGACCCCTCCAAAGGCTTCCATTATTCATCTCACACAGATTGAGCTCAATCTCTCTGGTGTCTAAATTGCATCATGATATTAATGTAAGGGGCTTGGGGAGTGATCTTAATTCATTTAGGCCACTTGGTACTGTTAAGACTTGAGAAATATATTCATGAAAAGATGTCACTCATCCAATATTTTCAAAAAACTGTCCAACCCACAAATGTCTCACAAGCCTTCCCTTTGTACAAATTTCTGGCATAAGAGCAATAAGTTTAGGACATACACCTTACAAGTATATGAAATATATTATTATCAGACAAAAACTATGCAAGCTTAGCAACGATGCTGCAAAAGCAAAGGCTCATTTTCAGTACTCTTACACTGAATTTGTAAAGTCACCAAAGATCTGGCCTGTATGTGGGGGGGAGGCTTTTATTGTTATTATTAATTAAAATCCAAATGACTGTTTTTAGATATAATTATCTCATCGTAACTAAAGCCACAATATAAAAAGAATTTCTATGAGGGGTAATTTTATGGAGTCAAAGTACTCATACAAAGTATTCATAACCCAACTGCTTTAGATACTAAGTTATAAATCTATCATCAATGCCAATTTAAGAAGAAAATCAAGTGCCATAGTTCAATCAAGGATATGGAATATCCCTGGAGGGGCCATATGTTAAAGGTTGGTCCCCAGAGAATGGCTGCTCGGAGGTTGTGGAGCCTTTCCCGGGAAGGGCCTGTGTGAGGTCTTCAAGTTTATGGGTGATCCTTTGAAGGACACAGTGGTACCCTACCTATTCCTCTCTTTGCATCCTGGTCATCAAGTGAGCAGTTTTGCTCCTTCCCTCTCTCCCTCCACAATGTACTTCTTCATTATGGGTTCCAAAGCAACAAAGCCAACAAATTACAGGCTGAAATATACAAAATGAACCAATTAACAAGCTGATTATCTCAGGTAATATTTTTATAGTAACAAAAAGCTGCCTGTCACGCTGAAGAATTCTGTTTCATTTGGTTTTTGTTATGGTTTGTTTGGTTGTTTAGTTTGGGTTTTGTTTGTTTTTATTTTCAAATGTAGAACAATTGCTTGTATTTCACATCTCCTTTGTAGATGCTTAGCGATCATCTACACAAGAACAAGTTTAATTCAGAAAGTTCCCACTCAGTTCTTATGTAGGCTAAAGCTTCACCCTTGTGCATTAGAGATTTAAAACACACACACACACACACACACACACACACACACACACACATCTTTTTCATTCAGCAATTCAGAATATCTCTACTGGAAGGCCTTCACAACAAATCATACTATTTTCTAACTTACATTTGGTACGTATTTACTACAAGGCAACTTAGTCTAATGACAGCTTTTCGTGTTATATCAATTAATTTTTATACCAACCTTAGGAGAACATTTATATTATACATCATTATACTATTTATCAGATGAGGAAATGGAGACCTAGAAAGTTTAAATGCCTTTCTGGAAATGACCCTGTTGATGGAGAGAACAAGGGAGAATAAAAACCAGGCCATCTGATTCCAAATTTAATCACCTTAACTTCTACCATTCCAGTACAAATCTTATTGATAATTAAGTTTTGTAAAAGATGTTCATGGAAGCTTACCTGATTCCTGACCTTGTGGGTCTTCTAAGTTCAAACTGTTAATATGCTTGGCTTGCAAGTTATAACTTTATGTTTGTCCAACTGCTTTCAATGGTATAGGAATTATGTTCTTATGTTTGAAGCCAGCCTACATTGAAGCTAATAACAAGCAGACATGGAAAACTCATAACTGCATTACGGATGTTGCTTGGACATCTTTAGCCCTGACAAAAAAAGAATAATCTTTTGTTTGTTTGCTTGCTTGCTTAAATGGAATATGATGCCTTTCTAAAATTTTTCTCTATAAAATAATAAAGACCATTGTAAAAAAATAGAAGATGGTAAGATAAACAAAGAAAGTAGTTAAAGACATTCCCTACATCCTGTTCACTACAGTGATAACCCTTTGGAATGTGACTTTCTTGGTCAATTACACAAATACATTAGGCATATTAGCCTACTCTAGCTGACTGAACAAGACACTATATGCTGGACACCTTAAATAATAGATGCATTTTCTCACAGTTCTGGAAGCTGGAAGTCCAAGGCTGTGTTGGTTTCTGGTGAGGCCTCTCTTCGGGGCTTACAGATGCTTGTTGGCTGTGTCTTCAGATGGTATTTCCAGTCAGTTCACAGAGGTGGATCTCTGCTGTTTCCTCCTATCTTACAATTACACCAGTCCCTTGGGATTAGGGACTCCCTCTTGACCCGACTGATCCTAACTTCCAGTCCAGTCACCCAGAATGATCACCCCAGAGGCTGCAGCTTCTCTATGGTGACAGTTGGTACAGAATAATCTTCACCTTTTGTATTGTGAGTTGATTTTTCACTAGCCATTTTATTGTATGCCCCTTGCTATGCTGAGAAATGTTTGTCTATATTTTGGTGTCATTTTGATATATTAGATAACAGTGTTTATTAAAATAAAACTTTTATTAAGGACTGAGTATGGTTGAATTTTTCCTATTGTAAATAACTTTGTTTCAAGTTTTTTTTGTCCCTACTAAGTCTTTGACAAGTTCTTGAATTATTTCTGGACACTATTTTTCTAGTAGAGGAATTGCCAAGTCCAATAGTAAATAGATTGTTAGGGTGATTTTGCATATTGTTGAAATGTCCTTCAGAATATTATCTCAATTCACATTCTCTAAAACTCTGCTTGAACCTAGCCTTTATGAACCTTCACAAAGAATGATTATTTTAATCTATGAACATTTGTTATGTTATGTGAAAGTGGACTTCTATTTGATGGCACAATTTGCATTTTTACAATTTCTAAAGAGAACAAAGTTTGTTTTTGTTTTTTTTCTTTTGAGAATTGCCTGTGTGGTTCCCTTGTTCTCTCGCTATTAGAGGGATTTGACATTTTGTCATTGAACTATGTGAGAGCTATTAGCCATAAGAATGTTACAACTATTTCAAACATTTTTCCAAATTTATTTGCGTATTCTATATATATTTTACTGATTTTTAAACATAGGCCATAGGCTTTTCTGCTGGGCTCTCCACTATGGCATCTGCCTCTAGACTTATGTGCAGAAACGCAAGATGCCACAATCATAGTGTCCTCTTAAAACAGCAACAAAACCTTAAGCACCTTTTATTCTCTGGACTTTGTGAAGCTTGTAAATTCAGTTTATCCTTCTCTTTCTGTTGACCACAAGTACACTAGAAACACAGTTATAACCAAACTCAAATTATAAAAGACATGCAGTATGCACTTATATTTGGTAACACATTTCTTTTCTATTTTCTTACATTTATTTCAACTCACCAAATGTTTCTTCAAATCAGGAGTGGTGATCCACACCTGGAATCTTCACACTTAGAAGGAAGAGGCTGGAAGATTGCAAGTTTGAGGACAGTCCGTTCACATAGCTGTTTCCAGACCAGCCTGGACTATATATGGAGACTTTACCTCTAAGAAAAGTTTCCTAAGTCACATGTGACACTTTGGTAGTATATGTGCATGTGTTCACATGCATGCAAGTATGTTTTTTAGGTACTTTGAATGTTTGGGGGACTTGGAATACATCCATTAAAGAAATCAAAATTGTATTATTTGAATAAATAGTAAAAAGAAGAGAAGAAATCACGTTCAGTTGCTTTTATTTCTTTCTTTATGGAGGCTTTTCTATTTTTTCTATAGCTTACACATTCATTTACAGATAATTCTAAAAAGAAGCTCCAAAATGTCGATGCGACTTTCATTGACATATTAAGAACTTCAGAAAAAAAAGCACCAAAATTTTAAAGTATTACAAATACTGGTTCAAAATTGCTATACTTTATAAACTTGTAATAATAAATTTACCTTACAACTTACACATACAGTGTTATTAACATACCTATTTATGTTGTGTGTATGTGTGTGTGTGTGTGTGTGCACGTGTGTGTGCATATATCTCAAAAGACCACTGAAGTAATACCCTTGTTACTTGTTACTTGACTTAGCTAATAAGAAGTCTACATCAAACTGAACCAGGTGATTATATGGCTTAAACAAAAACTTAAATAGCTGTAGAAATGATCTATAGCTTTGAATTATTTTAAGAGCAGCACTGCAGTAAAATGTGTGACAACTAAAATGTGCATATATCAACTCCTACAGTTCTAAATTTGAAGACTTCCTGAATACCTATAAACAGATCCCATTATTTACCAGCTCATCCCTCAATCTTGGATTGTTTGCTCTATATACATTCACATAATGGCCATTGAAAAGACTTTCCAAAGATGAATTCCATTTTATGCTCACATAAAACCAGAGACTTGAAGTTCAATTAAGAGCAACAGCATAAAACGCAGGGAAGGATAAACACTGCTTACACATCTCAGGACATACTTGGGCTTTTATGTTTATTTGTGGATCAGGGCACTCAGGATGAAACCCAGAACTTTATACATGCTAGCCTAGCTTCCTACCACGAAGCTACACCCCTATTATTCACAAATAGTCCACACCTATTCACAAATGCTATGAGATCAGCTGTGTTGAAAACGAGACCATAGACAGAAATTATGGCTTTGGTTGTCTTGTGATATTGTTCTTAAGGAAATATTTCTAAGTAACTCAAGATCTACTTTAAAAGTAGTTTGATTTTTTTTTGTTAAATTCTATGGCTGAAATTTTGAACTCTACATGTGGGAGTGATACAGTAGAAAATGAAAGTGTCATGTGGAATGCTTAATGGGAATACCCAAGGAGGTGAAGTAAGAAAAATTTCAATCACAAAATAAATGAAAGTAAAAGTAAGCAAAATTATCCACAGATTCAACACAGGATTCACAATGTTGGGCCTGGAGACATGGCTCACTGAATAAAAGCATATACTGTTGTTCTGCAGGACCCATACCAGTTTCCAGAACCCATACCAGATAGCTCACAACCACTGTAATGCTGGCACCAGGAAATACAAAACTCTCTGCTGGCCTCTGTGGGTACTGCACACTACACACAGTATACATAGAGACATTCAGGTGCACACACATACATAGAAATATATATATATTTGGTTTTTCGAGACATGTTTACTCTGTTGTAACTCTGGCTGTCCTGGAACTCACTTTGTAGACCAGGCTGGCCTCAAACTCACACAGAGATCTGCCTGCCTCTGCATCCTGAGTGCTGGGATTGAAGGTGTGTGCCACTCTGCCTGGCAAAACTAAATATATTTAAAAATTTTTAGATTCTCTTATTAATCTCATGCAGGTTCAGTAAAGAACAAGAAGACAGTTTCTGAGATTAGACCTGAGACCTCCAGGCACAGAGTCCAGCCTCTCATGGCCTAAACCACCTAGACTCAACCCTGAGCAAATGATCTCCACGTTATTTTATTGAGAAAAGGAACTGTCCACTGATAATGAAGAGAAACCTATAATCCACTACCCACAACTACCCCCATCCAGTTGACTTTGCTGCCACTAGGCAAAGGTCAAAACTGAGAGGCATGTCTGTTCCTATATCTCCCTGTTGGTCCCTGGGAGGAACCACAGACATTCTTTTCATTAACAATAATATAAACAGAGGGCAAGATAATCCTAGCATCAATTACATAGACAATTTCCGCCCTCAAACTAGCATTCTCTCTGTATTCTAGAAGGCTGCAGTCCATCTACACCCAGAAAGCTGGTTCCTAGGTGATCCTTCATCTAACAGCTCATAGCAAATGTTTTCAAGTCCATTCAACTGTATAGATCGTGTATGTAGCTTTACAATATCTGAGAATAAGTTCGAATGTTCCACTACAAAAAAAAAAAAAAAAAGTACAACCTCATACACCAAAAAACAGGAACAATGCTAAAAACTGAAAAACTTAAAAAGAAATTTGCCATATGACATCTGAGTGGAAGGATTACTACCCTCTAATACAAAAAGGGATCAAAAAATTACTATGGTAATATTAGCATCATACTACAAAAAAAAATCAGAAGGCAACATCAGATGATTCATAAAGAAAAGGAATATAAATAGCAGCAAAGCAAGCATTAGTATTTCATGTAAACTAAATTGAGAGCCCATGTTTTAGTAGTAATACTAAACACTCCTGAAAAGTACTGAAATTCAACAATCTCACTCACTCCTGGTAAGCTTGGTCTGCCAATTCTGTAGAGTGACCTTGTTGCATGTCTAAAGAACCTTAAGAAGAATTGAAGAAGTCCTTGGTATAGCAACACTATTCCTGGGAATCAGTGCAAGGAGATTTGCTTATAGTTACAGAGAAATATTTTACCATGTCCTTATAATGATAACATCTTGTGACCCATCTAAATGTTGAACAAATAAATGAACTGTGCATTATAAATAGTTTTAAATATGGGTTCAAGGAATACCATGACAGGAGAAAAAGCTAACGAGAAGCATTGCAAGAGGAGGAGAGATAGTTTGTCATGAAAGCATGAGGACCTGGGTACAAATCTAGCACTCACATAGAAAAGCTGGGTACAGGGGCACTTGCTTGTAATCCCAGCACCTTGAAGGTTGGAACAAGAGGGTCTTTGGGGCTCACATGCCAGCCAAGCAGCTTAGTCAGCTTGTGAAGCTCCAAGCCAGTGAGAGACCCTGTCAAAAATAACAAGACGGCTTCTGAGGAACAGTATTAGACGCTATCTTCAGGTCTCTACAGGAAGGAAAGCACGTATGCACATAAACATGCACACACACACCAAAAAAAAATGCAACAAATAAAAAAACAGAAATTCTACATATAGTACAATGTTTGTTATACACCTAATATAAACTTGCATATACATACTCATGTATTATGTATGCACATATAGCACATGACACCTTTGTTCACATGTATTATGAGTTTGTGATATTAAGTGGATTTCCTGAAAACATTAAAACACAGTAGAAAATAGCTCGGCTGTGAAGCTTTGCAAAGCCAAGGATTTCACACCGAGAGCCCTAGGTGGAAGGTGTACAAAGGACAGAAGAGTCGAAGGGAAAGACTAGCAACAGTCAATGATGAGAAAACTCACAGGGCAAGTGTCGCTGTTTGAGTTGTTTCCTACCACAAAATCTCTCGCTCCAAGTTCTCTACAGCTTCCTACAGTAAGCCTTCCATCTCCCCATGGCTTCTGCAAAGCAGCTTCTCTACATACTGTCCTGATACCTACTAGTCCCTTTCACCTCAGACACCACCCCTTCTCTAACTAAGGCAGGACTGTGTCAAGTTCTGTGTCATGGAGCCGTGGAATACATTCCCTTCTATTCTATTCTATTTTAAGCTTATCAAAAATGTGATTAAGAAAATGATTAGTTGCCTTCTCTTTTCTCCAGAACTTACAGTTTATGAGGGAAGGGGCCAAGCCCATCTTACTCACCTCTGTGTCCCCAAGAACCACCACATGATATCAGCATATTAATATGTGCTAGGTACACCCCTGAGCTCTGTAAGTATCTGACTTCAATTTCACAACAATCTGTGACCTAGATATCAAAATTATCTTTTTGTAAGGTTGGGGGCGGGGAAGTGGCACCAGAGTCTCAGTCTAGCCTATAACTCACTATACAATCTACCCTGGCCTCTAACTAGCGGTAATCCTACTTCAGTGGCCACCTGAGTGATGGCATCACGGGCATGAGCCACACACTCAGGTCAGTTTTCCTTGCTTTCAAGAGCAGGAAATGGAGGCACTGAGACCCGAAGTTACACATCCAGTAAAATATTTAAATTCACTCAGTCCAGCATCCTTAACTTAATCTGTGCATCCCTGGTGTGGGTTCCCCATAAATATTATAAGGAATGAATGAGGAACACATCAGCAGTAAAATGCGTACTTGCTATAAATTAAGCACCAGCAGAGACATGCCGGGTAACAGCTGTAGCTCATCATTTCATGGTCACCTGACCATAATCGAGGCAGAGGACCTAGCATAACAATGGAAACACCAGGAACAAAGCCCCACAGACACCCTCATTAGAAATTTCATTATAATGGTTTCTAGAGAATAAGAGACTGGTTGAGACTTTAAATTTCAATGACAGAAATCTAAACTAGAAAGGTTTAAGCGAAGGCATATATGGTGTTGTGATACACACTCACCTACACTAATTACAGCAACTGGCCAACTACAAAGCTCGCTCACATGTGTTCTCTCTCTCTCCCCTCTGTCTCCCTTTCTCTTGTCCTCTCTCTGCACACTCTTATTTCCTATTAAAATCAGCTTTAAAAGAGGGTCTGTAATTGCAAACAAGTTGTGCAGAATAAACAAGCCATTATTGTAATGAGGATGATTCTTGCTAAGGCTTATTTTTAAAAGCCAAATTATAGACTCCCAGTCTAAATTGTATCTGGGTTTTCTGTCACTTGCTTTCAAATTTAGTCCTGATTTGCATTTTGCCTGACCTACTAGTTCAAGCACAAGTTCACAGAGCCCCTTCTGAAGCGGTAATGAGCTCAGGCAATAAGCAGCACGTAATTGTGTTCAAATGCATGCAAGTGTTTACTTTTTACTGCTGCGCGTCTGCCTCTGAGATTGTTGAGATGCAATTACGCATTGCAAAATTTGCAAGTTGCCAGCCTTGCCTGGACTATTTTTGCTATGTTTCACATTTAAACTGCTTAAGTGCATAAGTAGAGGTATAAACAGCCAGGTTTTCCAGACTAGAAAATTACTGTTACTTAAATGGCAGAACTTCTGCTCCATGGTTTCCTATTTCCATGCCTTGCCTCAGCTACATATCTTTTTAACCATCTGTTTCTTCCTGGCGACCAGTGACAGAGAGGCAAGCAACTGTATCTGCGTTACTGTGCGGTTTGACATCTGGTATCTAAATCCAACTACGGTATTTATTTGTGAATCATTTAAATATGAGATCATATTAGTTACACTTGCAGATTCCTTTTCGTTAACATCTTCAGCCCTGGTTATGCTCCGATTGCATGCTGTTTTACATAGAGAGAGGATGTGCATGTTTTCCTGCGGGCTATGTACAGTTTGTGTGTGTGTGTTGGTACGTTCACCTGTGAGGGCTTCTGTGAAGACCAAATGTTGACATCAGGGGACCCTCCACACTTATTTCTCTGTCTTGTTTTTGGGTTTTTTTTTTGTTTGTTTGTTTGTTTGTTTGGTTATTTAATTGGGGTTTGTTTTGTTTTTTTTTTGAGAGCGGGTGACTCAGTGAGTATGGAGTTTGCTGCATTAGCTAAACTGGGCCAGCAAGCGCCTAGGAATCGCCCATTTCAGCGTCCCAACACCAGGTGTAGCACCCCATGCAGCTTTTACTTGCATTGTGGGGATTCGAACTCAGGTCCCCATGTATGCACAGCAGCCATTTTACTCATGGGGCCGTCTCCTCAACCTGACGCAAACTTCCCTAAGTAACAAAAATAAATTACATATAAACTAGAATAGAAATATCATATAAAATACTCAGAACTCTCTGGGTATACCTAATAAAATACACATACACCACACACATCACGGTACCTACCAGTGTTTCCAGAGTGCCCAGCCTGCTCTTCTTGAGCAAGTTTAAAGGCTACTGACTCGTGACACACACCTACTGTACTGGAAAAGGGCGCTCCTGAACCAGCCCAACCTGGAAGTGTTCACTGTTATGCCAGGAAGGAAAGAACTCTGGATGCCTCCTCTTCCCTCATAGCTGAAAGTGTACATTAAGAAAGGGGTAACACAAAGAAACTTCATAAAAATATTCAATATCCTTAGGCATCAGAGAAATGCAAAGTAAAACTACTTGGAAATTCCATTTTATCCCAGTCAGAATGAGTAAGTCAGAGGAAAAAAAAGCAAACAAACAAAAAGCAAAAACCACAACAAATGTTGTCGTGTATGTGGGGAAAGTGAAACATTTCCTCACTGCTGGAAGAGTGCGAACTGGTGCAGTCACTGTGAAAATCAGTATGGAGTTTCCTCACAAATATTCATTGCTGCTCTCTTCAGAATATCAAGAAATCAAAACAACCTAGATGTCGTGATAAGTGGGTAATGAAATGTGGCACATTTGCCCAATGAAAAAGTCAGCTACTAAGAAAAATGAAACTGGCAAGTAAGTGGGTGGAGCTGGACATGGGCATTCTAACGGAGGTAACCCAAACCCAGAACGACAACTCTCATGTTTACTCTCATTCGTGGATGTTAGTTTTGAGTTTTAAGATATGTGTGTTTTATTAGGTATACTCAAAGAGTTCAGAAAACACTAAGGGCCATGGGGAGGGACTTTCAGAGGACAGGAGGTAGAACACACTGGTATACATGTTTAAAAGGGAATAATGGAACTGGGAAAGTTAAGTAGGTGTGAGGAGGGGAGGGCAGAGTAGAGGAGGGAATACCAGAGGGATATACATTACCAAAGACCTTGTGGAAAAGTTATATGGAAACCTACTGCTGTAAATGTTTCATAATATTAACTCATACATATATACATACACACATACATTCACACAAATATACAGATAGTTAAAATGGAGTTGTTCTATAACAGAGCACAGCAATGCTGCCTCTTCCAGACAACACAGGCTAACAAATAAAGATCCCAATGCCAGGAACTTGTGGAATTGTTGACCCGTGAGGTTCCGTAGCCCACAAACATTACAGGCTATTATTGTGGTCAGTCTTGAGAACTTGATGACCCTATTGCTAAAGACACCACATGTTTGAGTCATGGGACTTGGAGAAATCAAGCCGGCCATCACCTGGAAGCTTCATTCCTACTGGCTAAGTTTCACAGTACTGGAAGGTGCTATGCACACCACCAGAGAACAAAAGTAGTCATCAGTCTTACTCAGCCGTGAACCCTGTGAGCGACAATGACTAGCCTGATAAGACACATCCAATGGTACAACAGTGTCATGAACATCATGGGAGTAACTAACCACTTTCTGAATAGACTGTTGAAACTCATACCTTATTAGCCCAAGAACTGATAGATAGATAGGTCCTAGGTGAGAACCTGTTTTTATTCTACCAAATAAATATAGTATTAAACTGACTGCAACTCCAAATGACTTATCCTTATGCCCATAGCTTAATGTATATCTCCATCCTCAGCAAAGAAGCTTCTATTAATACTAGATAGTGGTTGATGCAGAGACCCACAGCTGGCCAACACACAGAGAATAAGAGACTGCAGAATGTTCAGTCCTTAATAGAACATGTACCTCTTTCTCCAAAGGTTTAGAGATCTTTGCAGAGGAGCAAGTAGAAAGATTGCAAGAGTGGATGATGTGCCAGTACATCTACTGGGCAGGTCACCAGGGAAGACACGAGGGCATGCTTCATAACTGTAAACCCTGCCAGACCTCAGCAGAGGGAACCACCATCCTAGCCAGCGCCATAGTCGATCGATAGTGGAACCCTGAGCATCTGAGCTCAGGTGTTTTATTGATTCAGAACTCCTCGGGTGCAGATCATAAGCAATCAAACATCCCCCACAGAGATCCAACACCTGCAGACAATACAAAATGCCAAGGCCTATGCATCCCTTTCTCTAAGGGTGCACAAAAGCAATTATTTTAAACACAACTAAAAATAACCTTCCATAACATTTCCCCTTTTCTGTATAAAAAAAATTACTATAACAGTACCCTACAATCTTTTATTCTCTATTTAGGGGTAGAGAAAGGAAAGATAGAAAGAAATCTTCACTGCTTTTGCAAGAGGCCTTGATACAGAAAGAGAAAAAGGTAGAAATCTTCACAGCCTCTTTTTAGGCTGTCTTAAGCTTGAATCTCTCCAACCTTTGTTCTTTTAGAAATTATCACACTAACTAACAACAGCAACCCAACCAAGGAGCCACCAACAAACACCCACCCCTACTCTAAGGGCTTTCAGACCTTTTATGCCCTAAGCTAAAAGTTCCCTTCTACCCATGAGGCACGCAATCTCAAAAACAAGCTACAGGTGCCAGAATGACTGCACCTAACCAAATTACAGCCACCTGCAACAAGCATTCAAACCCAACTTGTCAACAACTATATCACAGCTGGGAACACAAACCTAATCCAAACTCGATTCTGCATTTTTAAAGAAACCAAAATAACAAAAACTTTTTCATGTACAGCATGACAAATGTACATATATGAACTCACAACAGTTGGGACAGCATGCCCAAGACCTGAGCAAGCCCAAGCCAAACCAAATCTCAGCATAGACAGGAGAACTGAGCATGAAGTCCCAACTCTAACTGAGGACCTATCGGCAACTGTTAGCAGTCGGGAGAGCTAAAGTCTCTAAGAGTATAACCCTTAGTAAGTTGACCACACTCTAGTGAAAGGCCACACATCCAGCACTACATGTATTGCTTAGGAAGAAAATGTCCCCAACTTGGATGAATATGATCAAAACACATACGAAATTCTCAAAACACTAAAAAAAGTATTTTTAATTAAAAGTGATTAACAGGCTGGCAATATGCTTTTCGACTATGCAGAAGGCTCTGGGTTCAAAATTACACTGTATTTATTTATTCTGTGTGCATGCGCAGATATGGATGTGTGGGAGCCAGTGGGGAGGGAGGTCAGAGAACAATTTTCAGGAGTCAGTTCTCTCTTTTCGCCTTGTGGGCTCTGGAAAATGAACTCAGCAGAGCCCAAGGCACTGGCTTTGATCCCTAACACTCCCAAAATACAGAAAGTGACTAATGCTAGGGCACAGCAGAATATCCCAAACCTTAGTAATGGCCCAAACACAAAGGGAGCACAGCAATGACTTTGGTCTTATGAGCATCACTTATGGCACAATTTACAAATAACAGTCATGATCTTCTTGATAATCTACCAAACTTTCTCAGCTATTGTTTTTTATGTTTACTTAATATCAGTTCACAATCAATGTAATCCAGGGGCAATTCAGCTGGAAGAAATAATCCTGCATTAAAATGTAATCTCATAAAACCAGGCAGGATTTTGGTGCCGTCCTCTGGTGTGTAAGGAAAATAGGGATGAGATCCCTACCTCCTGATAGGGGCAGAAAAATCTACCCAGGCCATGAGGAACCTCTAAATAATAGTTTGCCCATATTTCTGCTCCTCAATGAGGTACAACATGAATCTTATGCTCTTCATCTCAGAAACTGGGCATGTTATCTGTTTAAGAAAGGAACTGAGAAATACCGCTTTGTAGGTTCTATAAAAAGGGTAAACAAAATGCAAATCAACATCACTAAGACCATACCTCCCAAAACTCTTAGCTAAAAATAAACTCCCTTGCCCTACACAACCTTTTCCATCCACTCTCCAGCATCCTTTATCATTCTATAAAAACTGTATCTGTCCTTTCTTATTTACTTCTATGTCCCACTATCTGTGAACCTTTGCTTGGTTCTCCCTTATATCCTGAAATGGCTGTGTTTTTCTACATATGCTTTGATTTAGGTTCATTAAAAAAATGTTTTTAGGTTATTTTGCTTACACAATTGGCAGTCATCTTCTTCATAGAGTGTAGCATGCTCAGTAATGACATTGCATGGTAAAACAAAGTTTCAGGGACCTGAGGATCAGCTAAGAACTGTTTCAAGAGTTCCATGCTAAGTAACAGGTAACACAGGAAGTCCTTAAAGCAATGGTATCCTAAAGCCACCGGAGATCCAGCAGAGTCACCCCAGCTCCCTTCATAGGCTTTGCTTAGCCAATTCACAGGCCAGTTCTGCTCATAAATAATTGGCATAAGCTAGTTAAAATGTAAGAAAGTACACTTCACTCTTATTGAGCCTGTGTTAAAGAGAGGGACACAGCATGAAAGCATCTGGGCAGGTAATTCAGTCTACCATCATGTCATGTAATTGAAAGAGGTTCACTAGAATGAAAAAAAGAAGAAAGTCCAGAATAAAACCAAAAGTTTTGAAAATAAAATATACTTTGAAAACTCCCACTGTTTAAATTCCTCTTTGGCAGCATTTGTCTGTCTTTACTTGGCTTTACATCCATTACCTATTGCTGCTATATTAAATTATTACACAATTAATAGCTCAAAACCCACAAATTGGCTCTCTTACCATGTGAACGTTGGTTCTGAATGAGCCTCACTACCCTACAGTCAGTGTTGGCAGTGTTGTCATTTTTTTCTGGAGATTCTGGAATAAAGTCCGTCTTCTTGCCTCTCTCAGCTTCCCAGTGCTGTACACTCTAGTTCATGATCCCTTTCTATTTTGAACACCGGAGACACCAGCCAGGTGTTTCTCATATCACATCTTCTCAACATCCTTCTGCCTTCTTTGTCCATATTTAAAGTTCCTTCTCATTTCACTGACCTGCCAAAATAATCCAGAGTCACAGAAGTTAACTATGTCTAACTAAAGCTTAACTCCATCCACAGCCCTAATCGTCCTTTGCCATGGTCCCTAACATCTGCATCAGTTCCACAGAAACATAGAAGGACCCCTCTGCGTGCCACATGGCTGCAACCTATTCTAGGGTAAAAGCACAGACCCCAGGAACTGTTCTAGTTTGAGTTCTATGACTAGTCAGAAGTAACGCACAGGTTCCTCAAGTTTTTAATTATTTCTGGTAAAATGAGGAGGTTGTCCTGGCTGATCTCTAGTGCTACTTTCAATTCCAATCCTCTTGATTCTGGGAATACAGTACATCTAATTAAACCTTTGAGTTAGAAGAGATTAAAGACCAATTCATCATCATAGGGAAAAAAAAAAAAAAACTTAGGAGAGAACCATGCTGGGTTATGGAAACAAAGGCAGGCTCATCATTAATGTTTTCTGGGTAGTTATCTGGGTTTCATGGAGAATTTGAGCTCTAAGTTTACACCTACAGAATAAGACTATGGCCAATCTGGGTATGGGAACTCCATGAAGTCAGCGAGAGAGAGAGAAAGCCCACATGTAGTAAGGACAAATAATTGTGGATTCTATGAACAAAAAGAAACATTACTAAATGTCCTGTGAAATGAAATAATAACATGATTGTCTCTCCTATGTTGCAAAGACACTCCTGAAAGGGTAGATAGGATTATTTTTTAGTTGATTTATTAATTATCATTCATTTCCTAATTCCAGTGTTTCATTAAACTAGCTTTTGTGTTTCAGATAACACAAATTAAGACTTAAAATGCAAAAAAAAAATTTTAAATTTGATGTTTGCATTTAGATTTACCGGTGATCTTCCTATGCAAAAACATTTATTTATAATTAAAATGTATTTTAAACTCTTCTAAAATTTAAAATTTATAAACTGAAAAAAAAACACACACATAGATGACATTCAGAGAATAATCATTCAGATCAAAACAACATTCGACACCATGCTAAGAGAGAACTTGCTGGGTTTATCTGTCACCTAGATTGCAATTACAAGTCTCTCATTATTCTGTTTTTAGTAGTTAGAGGCCAAGTTATGGGTTATCTAACTGCCAATTAACCCCATCCTATCTTTAATTGCAAATTACAGGAATGAATCGTTCCCGTGAGTAGCTGACTTTTATTTACAGAAAATATTTAGATAAGATGGGACCCTTCCCACCCACCCCACCCCCCTTGTCTATGTTCCTTGTTTCTTACCAGAATACAAAACAGGAAACTGAGTCCTTAGAACACTCTTGAGATAAACCATCCATATTCAAGCCTGAGTCTAACCACTTATGTAACTCTGAGCAGCTTAACTACTACATCCTAGTTTCTTCATCAATAAAATTGGGTTTAAAATAATACATATATATATAATATATATATATATATATATATATATATATATATATAATCAGATGAGTTCATATTTTAACATGCTTAGAAATCAGACACTGGAAATTATCAAATAAACAGGGATATTCAGATTTTGCTTTCACTTATTTTCAATGTCTGGCACAATTGGCATAGCAGCATACTACCAGTCAGTTATGAATGAATGAATGAATGAATGAATGAGTAAATGCTAAAGAATTAACAGATCACCTTACACTGATTCCTGCCAGCAGGCCACCAGCTAAAAGTGATTCCAGCTTAATCTGTGAAGTTAAAGTAAAAAGAAGTGAGAAGAAAGCCGAATGTGGTCGATGTTTTAAAATGTCATACCCTGCTTGTTACATGTTTCATCATTTAATTTTAAGGCTTTTTCATATGTGGTTATATTTTTTAATTATTGCATACTCAAAGCCAAATAAAACTATTTTAAATACTTTCGCAAAATCTCATGTCTATGGAAACAGTCTGAGACTGGGAGCTTCTACTGACAACCACACTGGAATTTGTTCTTCAGTTTTGAAATTTTCAGAGGAATACTGTTGAGAAGTTTTTATCATGTTTGAAACTGAGTTTTCCTGAAATTGCTTGATTTGTTTTCTGCGTAATAGTTTGGTACATCTTCTTGTAACTCAGTGTAAATTGCCTGTTATGAGGTCTGCAGGTCTTCCACATTTTTCTATTCTCAATTTTATCCACTTCACTCTCTAAGATTCCTTCAACTAAGGAATCTGTTGCTCCCATCAATTAGTTCTCTTTTTCCTATCTTGAAACTTTCTCCTTTTGGTTGACTTCTTGCTCCCAACAATTTCTGCTTCAGTTCGGATCCTTAGAAGCAGAACTGTAGTCAAGGAGTGAGGGACGACATGTGGGAGTCAATCCCAGCGAACTAGGAGGGACAGTAATGTGACTCTGAAGAGCAGGAAAATAGCACATAACTGCGGAGTTCACCTACAGCTCTATTCTCTTGGGGCAGAGGTAAGGCACAGAATGTAAATAGCTTAAAAGTCCAGGATGAGAACTCACTTTATCAACAGTGTAAAGTTACACAGGGTTGTAAGATTTTGTGGTTGGGAAAGATGACATGTGACCTGAAGCTTTATTTCCTCAAATTGTAACTTTTCCTAAACACAGATATTTCCTTGAGTAATCTAAAATCTCATTGTTGAAAAAAATATCTTTATTTAGAAGAAATAAATGGAGGTACAATTACCTTGACTCTGGTGCTTATGGTTAACTCCCTAAGGCTCACTTTGCAAATATAGACTTCTTTGTAGTTCCTTTCTAGCTGTGTGATTCTACTGTAACAGTGAATAATATGCTCATAAAAACTTATTTATGTAAAACAAAGTAAGTTCAGTGAGTCATAAGGACAATGAAGTTGCCACCATAGTTATTACTCTAAAGGGGAGAATTGTTTTCATTCTTTACTGTTATTAGTAATTCTAAATAATCCATCTTCAGGCAGGAGAGATAGCCCACAGCTTGAAAGATCTTGCTGCTGTTGTAGAGGACCTGAATCCAGTTCCCAGAATCCATCTGATATGGCTCAGAACTTCTTGTACCTCTAGTGGATCCAACACCCTGTGCCGACCTTTCCTGGCATCCATACACTCTCGCACACAAATAAAATACAAATAAATCTTCTCTGAGAAGATAAGCCATGTCATTGTTTTGCTTACAATTGTAAGAAGGTTGTTTTGGCAAGGACTCTGTAATGTTCAGAATAAGGCCAAGTACCCAGAGTCACTTTAGATCAGTGGTTCTCAACCTTCCTAATGCTACGGCCCTTTAAAACAGTTCCTCATGTTGTGGTGACTCTCAACCATAAAATTATTTTTGTTACTATTTCATAACTCTAATTTTGCGACTGTTATGAATTGTAATATAAATATCTGGTATGCAGGATAGTCTTAGGTGAGCCCCATGAAAGGATAGTTCGACCCCTAAGGGGGTTGACCCACATGCTGGGAACTGCTGCTTCACATGAGCAAAGGGAAGACAAACGGGTGTAAAGAAAGATGAGAAAATTCAAAGCAAGGGAAAGCAAACCACCCACTCAAAGCTGGAGGGGATTTTGTTAAAACATTTCTCTCAAGTGTTCACCAAATATTAGAAGAAACAAGTCCCATTTGCTAAAAGGCTATACAGCCTGTGCTTTAAATACTAGATGTTAGAAAAGTAAACACACCCAACAAATCCCCCCGGCCAAGTAAAATTGCGTGCCATCAATAGACACAGATGACAAGCGGGGCTCCTAAACCTACCAGGGACCGAGAAACCAACAGTGTGTATAACAGAGCAACCCCAGTTACCGGGAAGAACTGCAACGCTCCTTTGCTCTCTACAGAATTTTTTATTTATTTGTCTTGAATAATTGGAAATGCTGTGGTTCCCCCGTAACACCTGCAAACTGAGTTAGTAAATAAATGATGGAAGCCCTGGGCAGCAGCAGGCCGTGACGCACAGCACTTTACACTCGCTGTCCAAAACAAGCTGGCTGGGCGAGCCCGCACAGCGCATCCTCCTGGGGATGGCGCTTAGCCTCACTCTAGAGCCGTCAGGAGTGATATCTGTTATTCAGCCCAGGCCTGCGCTCTGAGGAAGGAGTCGAAGGCTGTTGACGGGAAAACATGGAAGGCTGTTTGAGAAAAACGTGTTTGAAAATCTGACAAACCAAACGGGAGCAGGGGCGGGAGGCGATTATCACAGTCTTGGAGTATGAAAATATAATAAAAAAAAATAACAATTGCAAATAGGAGTCAGGCAATGTCCACACACTCAACCTGGCCAGAGAGGATTGTGACAGCTTATTACACTAGCCCACAGAAAGACACCTAATATTTTTCTAAACCTGTCCTCTCACAGTTTCTCGAGTATAAAAACTTCACAGCGCTCATTATGCTCCTCGGATATTCTATGTATTCTGGTGCTCAGGTGAGCTTCGGAGCCTCACAGTTGCTCCTGTGACAGCCAGAAAATGTAGTGGATTGGGGGAAATAAGTGACGCCCCCACAGACTAGAAACCTAGGTGCTGGCACCCACCAGCCCATCATGTCTGGATCCTTGCAGCTCCTATATATGCTTATCACCGTTTAACAAAACCTATCTCAGTTGCCTGCCTTGGCGTTTGTGTCCGCACTGTAATTGCAACGCTAGTATATTTGAGAACATGCGTCCTCATTTCTCCAGAACACAGCTTGAGTTGTGTGCTGATGATGGCTTATTTAAAGTAGTTGTTTGAGCTTGAATAAGTAGTTGTTCAAAGCAAGCAAGCCATTAAAAAAAAAAAAAATCTAAGGAGATGATAGCAGATTGACAATCCATGTGTCCGGAGTTCCACCTCCCAGGAGGCCATCTTGCCCCCGAAGACATTATTTGTACTGTTAAATATGAACGAGAGGTTCTCCTGTCATCTGGTGAATTAAATGTCAATTCTGATACTCCCGTTGGCAAGAAGAATCTTGTCAACAGCCTCGAATTCCCGAGTCATTCCCAAGCACTTCTGTGCTCAGAGATGTTTCTGTTCACATTTGGACTCACCTTCAACACGTAATATCATTACCATTGTAGCCAAGCTCAACAGGTACTCCGCTAATATATTCATTGTCTTTTTAAAGAAGTCTCAATATGTCAGGGAGACAGGGAACATGTTTAAGAGTGAGTAGGCTTATAGCATTTTTAATGCAATGTTTCCTGAATAGCAACTGACCTGAAATATCTCCACATGGATCATATGCAACCTTTAACAAGACATTTCTCAAGAAAACAGCACCCCCAAAACACATATATGTGTGAGGACACACACACTATTCACACACAAAACACTGTTTTTAATAGCCAAGGGCACTTTGGCACAATGTGGGGCGGTGGTTGTCAACATAAACAGATGGTCAAAGTAGTGGGCAAACACGTCGTGTGAACCAGTTCCATAAATGAAGTCGTTTCCATTCCATTCTAAATGCCACACTTACTTAACCAGCTTCCAGACAAGATGATACATGTAGCCAGTTGGAAAGAGTTCCCTGCCAGGCTTCTGTGTTTTTATGACAAAATTAAAAGTTCACAGATGGAATAACTCAAAGCTAATTCTTACAGAGTTTGTTTAGTTAGAATGGGGTGGGGGAAGAATACCATATTGCTTCAAATGGAAAGCCGCATCTACAGAATGAGAGACTTCTAATTGGTGAGGAAAGGCATAGAAATAGCTCTTGTTAAAGTCTAGTTTTTTTTTTTTAAATTAAAAAAAACAAGTGAAATTATTTACCCATTAAAATAGCAACTTCTCCCAAATAAATTTGAGGATCATCTACATCTCCATTTCCAAACTCAGCTTCGAGCATGCTTTAGTCAGTGCTTTTCAAAGGCTCTCAACTGCCCCACTTTAATGGACTTTTCCAGTTATGCTTTTTCATCAGGCGTTATGTTTAAAAACACACACACATACACATACACACACACGTATGCATACGAGTTAGGTAAGGAAGGATGAAGTGTAAGAGGAGAAAATGGGAGAAGAAGCCAGCTTCTGTGGCATTATAAGTTCTGAGAAAGATTTGTGATTTTGAGTATGTCACTATTTTCGTTAGTGAGAAAAATGAATCATGACTAAGGTTTTGTCAAACATGATGGTACATGTCTAAAGCATGTAATGAATACAGCACTATCTACCATATTAAAAATAAAGAGAAT